>JAVTVY010013253.1:0-50230 GCA_036873755.1 Hanleya hanleyi | reverse complement strand
GAAGACCTCCCATCCTCGAGGATTCGTGTGCGTCCTGCGTTGACGCATCAGGTCATTCACTAAATCCGTCATGTGGGTCCCGGGGACCACCTGATTCTGTACCAGGAGTTCGCCTTTATCATTCCATGGGTTACATTTTGGCCCCATCCTACACCACTGATTTCAGTTTGACGGAATCTCCACATTGGGCATTGATGCATTATGAATAAAACACACAAGACAGGGTTTTTTTTTTGGTGAGATCTCATTTTTTTATTCAGTAACAACAACAACGTGAGAACAACCACGTGAAAACTGAAGCCCAGAACAAGGGGTTTGTACATTGAAAGAATTGAAGCCCAGAACAAGGGGCTTGTACATTGAAAGAACTGAAGCCCAGAACAGGGGGCTTGTAAACTGAAGCCCAGAACAAGGGGCTTGTACATTGAAAGAATTGAAGCCCAGAACAAGGGGCTTGTACATTGGAAGAACTGAAGCCCAGAACAGGGGGCTTGTAAACTTAAGCCCAGAACAGCGGGCGTGTGTACATTGAAAGAATTCAAGCCCAGAACGGGACTTGTACATTGAAATGATGGGCGGCCCAGTCATATACGAGTACATCTCGGTCCTCAGCCTTGGGGTACTCGTCAAACATCTGTACGATGGTGGATAAGGTCCTTCCCCGGCATCGATGGTACAGGTAAAACAAGCAATATTGTCCGCACACCATACTGTCCAGGCTTTGCAACGTTTTAGTATTCCAACACCACGTCTCTGTGCCTTGATCCATGAAGTCTGTTAAATCGGCATGGAGGGGTGGTAGGCCGTACGGATCAAAGTATTCGCCCTGCTCTTCTGTCAAGTACACGGCCACCCAGTGTTGACCGGGTCGATCCATCGGGTCTGTATTCAGGACGTAAGCAGCAGGATACACACGGTCTAATGGGAACACACCTCGGGCGAACACTCCTTCAAACACCATACGTGTTCCTGGGTCAGTCTCCAGCACGTTGCTTATCTGGTCTGTATCCATGTTAGGTGGCGTAATCACACAGGACGTTACGGCTTTTATCGATTTGAATAATGTTGTCAAACTCAGCGTAGCAGATCACATTGATGGTTTTCGGTAAAGGTGTCCCGAAATGCAGTTCCAAGCGTAAGTTGCCTTTCTTGACGAGACTCAGTTGATGATCGTTGTCTAAGGTGGGGGTCAGATCGAAACAGAACAATGTGTATCCTTTGCCGAAATCGTCTCGACTGATCATATTTCCCTCGTCTTGATTGATTTGGCCAGTTGCTGTGAAGAGGTTCAGATAGCTCCGGATGTAATTGTCCGTTCCGAAATTAGGTTGTAAAGGTCGTGCCGGTACCTGTTGGCCATCCACATGCAGGGCCACGAAATTGATGTTGAACGCTTTTAGGTTGAACGGATTCCTCGAGAGAGTCCCATTATAACTGATGTTCTCCACACAGGCTAGGGTTAAACGCTTGGGCAAATCCCCCAGGAACAGGTTTTCTTGATTGACAATTATATTGCCTTTAGGAACGGAAAAGACCTTGGTCTGTACTCGTCGAATCGGGTACTGGGCTGGTTTTTTCTCCAAGGCTCTGATGTGCCCCAACTGTACACCTGGGCTCGGTTTCACCTTGCGTACAAACAGACTTGCCTCTTGGATGACAATGTTATACTCGAGGTCCTCATTCGGGGCCATCAAGGCAAACGCAGGCGTTGCGCGCACTAGTCGTATTTTGACAGGTACTCCATTCAAGAGGTATCGGTCCTGCATGAATAAGTCCGCATGCAGACGTCCCATCATATCGACCGAGTGACTCTCTGCTGTGGCATCCACTCTCTCCGTATAGCCGTCATTATCAGGACTCGCTTCCATCTTGCCTGGGGTATCTCGGTAGAACAACGGGGCTGTCAAATACGACTTTTTAGCGTCACGCCCGTAGGATAACAGCGTTTCGATGTAGGCTCGGTACGGGTAGGTGTTGGTCGAGGCGCTCACCAGTTTATCACTCAGGGCTATATCCACTTGCTGGAATAGCGAATGAAGCCAGAGATTCACTGGACCCACGGGTGCATCTGCTTTCAGGACTGACCCATCTTTATTGGTGATTTTAGCTTTCACATATAGGTACGTATGTGCTAAATCCAGGTAGGTCGTATCTGCGTTGGTGATGGTGAATTCAATGGGGCCTGTGGCTGTAATGCTGGAAAGGGGCAGATGTTCCACCCATTGACCCTCTTCGGCACTGGTCTGAGTAGGTGGGACGGTCCATAAATCAAATTCACTGTTGGTAGAAGGACACGACTTTCCCACGCTCGAATGCAATCGGTTGACCGGTGTCGTCTCTTATATCGATGACGACGGAGCTAATATCGGTCTGACTGACCGGTAGATACACAATATGCCTGAAACTGTGGGTGACTTGAGCTCCATACGTGCCTTTCACCGGGCAGACGCGCAGTAGAGGTACGTTGCTGTCGCCGACAATGTGTGCATCGACCACGTCCGAGTAGATGTACAGGCCATACATACCACCACGCATGTCCATCGGGATGTGGGCTCTCTCGCCGGTGGGGCCAGCGTACCCCCGTAGATCGAGACCCAGCATTTGCTGTAGGGTAGGACTGAGTTCGACACTCACGTTGGGGCTGAGCGTGAGATTGGCCTTGTCGTTGTGTGCGTTGTAATCGAAGTCCACATGATTTTTGAAGGGGAAAGATTTGATGGGTTTTGAAGTATTCGTGACGTCTCGTAGAGACTTATAATGCATCAGACTTCTCAGTCCACCCATGAACTCCTTGGGGGTATCGTATTGACCTTCGGGTAGTTTGAGTCGAGTTTCTTGTCCTTCGTAGGTCACCTCGTACCATACTTCATTGGCTCGCACGTTGTACCACGAGTAAGGGTATTGGATATCCACGAGTCCACATTCCCAGCGTCCAGGTAAATGCAACGGTTGCGGTAACTGGGTCACGTACTTGGTCAAGGTGTTGTCAGGAAACACATCAGCCGAGCTGTTACTGGGTAGGGTGAGGTAAAACATGATGACTGAGCTTTCCTGCTGCTGCTGTTGGTTTTAATACTTCTCCCAGCCCTTGGGCGCTAATCGTCGTGATGGTCGCGGTGACTTAGCTCTTGGTGGTTGCAGGGGGTGGCGTGGTAAAAGGAGTGAAAAAGTAGGTGCCCGCCGTGGTGGTGATTTGGGGGGTGACTCCGGTTCCCAAGGTTGTGGTGAGAGTCGTCGTGCACGACTGGGTGATTGCATAAAGGCCCAGCGCTGGGGGTTCCCCACCAATTCCTGTGGTACATGCATGTCTTTCAAGCCTTGAGCGAAGACCTCCCATCCTCGAGGATTCGTGTGCGTCCTGCGTTGACGCATCAGGTCATTCACTAAATCCGTCATGTGGGTCCCGGGGACCACCTGATTCTGTACCAGGAGTTCACCTTTATCATTCCAAGTCATGTTAGGATTCTGTTTCATCCGTTGTAATACCAGGCCAGCTTGTTTCTTGAACGATGCAGGTACACTCTTCAGGACTTCGTCTTCCACCCACTGTGGGGCTGTGGGTGGTACCCCTGGTAATGGCGGCTGTTGGAGCGGTGCTGAGGTCGGCGGTGTGTCACGTGGTGGTGGTGGTGGTGCTGGAGTAGAGAGGGTTTTGTATTGGTCCATGAACGTCATGTACCGCTGAAGCGTCTCATTGTACCGTTGTACTTTCTCACTGTCGCTTAACCCCGGTCTCTGTAAGATCTGTTGCATCTCTCCATCGAGGGTGTTTATCGTCTTCACCGTAGGTGGGACAGGGTAGGGCGATTGGAGGTTTTGAAGGATCCGAGGTTCGACGAGGACCATTTTTTTCGTGTGGTTCATTGTCGGCCGAAGAGTCCACCCAATACTGGACCAAACACGGAAGCGGCCAACGGTGCTAAGATGGCCCCGAGAAATCCACCTTTCTGTAACACCTTTTTCTTTTGTGTTTGAGAGACTTGCTTCTGGACTAAGGTTCGCAGACCTGTCTTATGCTTGGTCAACTTGGTCTTCTGAGCCGGAGTCAGTGGTACGTTGCCTTTTAACAGGTTGTACCCGATCTCGCACAGACAGCGTACAAGTTCAGGATCCGCACCGCGTACGATGGTTCGAACCAACTCGGGTGGGGCCGTCTTCAATACACGGAGCGTGGGAGCGTGCTTCCGTACTCGCGCAGACATCATGTACAACTAATGCTAGAACCAACAACTCTGCTCTTTTTATCTACCTCAGAGACAAAAAATCAACCATGCTGTGGTATTCATTCTTTTTATTATCCCCATCATCAAAACACACCCCAGCTGGGGGAGCCACTGTGAGTGTGTTTACATTATTTTTGCGTGTACACGTGGTGAGTCTCTCCGGGAAAGATGCCGGTGCGTAGTCGAAGGTGATCGGGGGTGGCTTGCTTCAGGTCGAAGAGCATATACCCGTGCTGAGGGGTTGTCGCATCTTTAAAGGCTTCCAACGCAAACGCAGTGCGTCCAGGGTACATCTGTCTCGCCAGGTGCAGCAGTTGAGTGGTATCTCTCGGGTTTTTGAAGACCACCATGTAGTGGGCATTTAAGCTGATGTTCCGATGTTCTTTGTTTTTACTGAAGAAATTCTGCACAATGTAGATGATGCTGAGCCGTCGATGATGGCTGCCTTTGGTAAAGAGTTGGGTGACCCGACTGTCCGTCTCCGCCATCAGATCATCCAGAACCACCAAGGTGTCGGGTTCCAAATCGGTCCGGTTAGGTAGGCCTTCCACGAACGTGATGTGGGGCATTGCTGCATACGCTGCCTGCCATTCTCCGTAACACCACACGACTCGGGCAATGGGTGGAGTGATCATGCTGTCGGCGTGTTCGAGGAGCTTCCTGACGAAGTGCGTTTTGCCGGAGCCCGTCGGTCCTGCGATGACGCAAGTGAAGGGATGCTGCCACCGAGGGTCCATGGTTGGAGGTGTATCCGCTGTCGTGGTAGTCCGCTCTTGTAAATTTGGTACGAGTGAACTGGAGTGGTGGGTACAACGTCGGTCGTCGTTGTCTGTTCACTGTCAGGGATGATGATGGTGGTGGGTACAACGTTGGTCGTCGTTGTCTGTTCACTGTGAGGGATGAAATCCGGTGGGTCTTGAGACGTAGTGGATGTACTTGGTGTAGGTGTTGACTCTATACTTGGTGTGGAGCTCGTTGTGGCTTGTACACGGGGTGTGGTGATGACTGGGCTCGATACGGGGTTGACTGGTGCTCTCTGTAGACCGGTTTCACTGATGACTGGTGTTCTCAATTGGTTAAGTAACGTGCTGACATAGGCTACGTCGTAAAATACACCTCCGTACAATACACTCAGCAGGGTTAGCAATATCACCACAAAGCCTACTTGCGCTTTGCGCGTTTTGGGAGACGCTGTGTTGAGAGACGGTTGCAGCGTGTTCATGGTCGACCGTGGAATGAAGGATGACGGTAGTGGTGTCTGGCTTTATAGTCGTTTCACCTGGTTGGCTGCGACCCAGGAATTGAAGGAACTGGGCCAGCCTTGCCATTTCACGAAATGAAACAGTTTGCCACGTCGACGTTCCGTTTTCAAAATCTGCTCCACCGTGTAGTAGTCTTGCTGTGATTTTGCGACTGGCTGTAATTCCATCTCGTAAAACGTCCCTAGCAACGGTTCCCCTTGAAGATCTTCCAGTTCATAGACTCGCCGCTGTCGGGGTAGGCGCCGTTTAATCAGGAAGTGCTCATCGCTCCAGTTGGGCAAGTAACTTTTCTCGAACTTGCCCTTGACTTTACTGATCCGTACAGGGTCCCCGACCTTGAACATCTCCTTCGGTGCTCGTTGCAATTGTATGGGGTACAAGACACGCCGGACTTGGGCTTCATTGCGTTGGGTCACGGTAATGGGGGCTCTCTCTATACTTCGATGATAGGCTCGATTGTAACCCCTCACCAGTTTCGGAAGAACATCGATGTACCGCCTTGTATTCTTATAGGTGAAATATTTATACATACGGCCTTTGAATGTCCTGTTGAACCTTTCCACCACGGAAGCCTTGGTCTCGTTGTACGTATGGAAGAAGAAGACCTGTTTCTTGAGAAAGGCTTGGAACTGTTGAGGAATTCCGTGCCTTCGTCGGTTTGCAAATACAACGGTTTGCGCCCGGTCTTGAAGATGTCTTTAAACGCCGCTATGAGATTTGCCCCCGTTTTCGTCCGGATGGGTACCACCCACGCATACTTCGATAGGATATCGATGCACGTCAAGATATATCGATTCCCATCGTTGTGTTTGGCAAAGGCGCTCATATCGACCAAATCCGCTTGCCACTGGGCGTCTATTCCTCCCACGATGACCCAGTTGCGTAGAAAATGGCGACGGACAGCTCGATGTAAGGTATAGGTGTCTTGTTTTCTTAACCAATCTCGGACTTGGGCACGTTGTATCCCCTGGGGTTTGGCCGCTCGATAGAGAGCCGACAATGCACTATACGCAGCCGGACTGTCGGGACTGTAGTATAAGTTATCCAACACCTTCTCCCAGCGCTTCACGGTGACAAAATGATGATGGACCCGGAGAGTATGGTTTATTTATAACAAGTTTCTACCACCGTTGTGTTGGTTGACTGAGTTCAGCCGGATAGTCTATAGCCTCGTCGTCTGGTTCATGACTAGACAGTTGTTCATCGGGTTCAGCCAGCGCGTGCTCAATAGCACGAGCCCACCCCAACTGGTCTGATGACCGCTCGTCCGGTGTAAACAGCTGGTCCACAATAGGCACCACTTTCTCCAAGGCTGTCCACAGGTCAGGGTCTAGAGTGAAGCTTTGCGTAGGATCGTGGTAACGCCCCACACGGGCAAAGAAGGGTCCACGGTATACGTAGTTGGCGTTCTCGAGGTGGATGAGGTTTCCGTCGAGCTCACCAGACAACACTTGTTTAAATCTGGTCCAGCCGTCACGGTGTAGCGTAACCGTATTCGATACGGTCTCAGCGGGCGACCAGCAAACATCTCCACGGTCTTCCACCAGGGTGACTTTATCTTCATAGACGTGTAACCCCACCCGGGGTGTAAGGCGAAGGATGGCTCGTAGGACGGGTGACATGCTTGCTCCAATGTCGAACGGTGGATGACACACACTGTGTCTGACCCTCGTATTTATAGTCCCCCTGTCAATGCCACAGCGCCAGGGTCAATAGGGCACAGACTATTGTGAGGCCAACCAGCCGTCGCTGGTTCCGGCGTGAGCGCTCGTGGTCCATAGCCCGAGCATCAAGGATGGCTGTCATAGTCCAGTAGTGGTGAGTGATGGCACGCCTCTCCATCGAGTGCACTCTGTCGAGGACCGCTTCTGTGAACTCGTTGAGAATCTGGCGTCGTCCCTCGTTGTCGTTGCCATCTGCAAACATGGACCGGACCACTGCTCGGTAACCCGTGAGTGAATTAACCACGGTGGCATGCTGTAAAATGCGAGTCGCATAGGGCTGTATCTCCGCCATGGCTCTGCAACCGTAGAAATGGAGGTGTAGGATGTCGAGCGACCTGTTATATACGCCTATACGTAGCTCTACAACGTAATAAGTACTATTCTGATGGGTTAGTCCAAGGCAACAACAACAAACAGGTCAGCGGGCCGGGGGAAACCCCCAGTCAGGGTGTACATTCCGTGGGACTACTTTCTGCCCGCGGAGGCAGACCGCATCACCGCGGAGGAATACATGGAACTATTTTTGACCTGCAAAGGCTATCTATTGTCCCGGAGAGGGCCGGACATTGCCGGAGATGACACCGGACGTGCCGCCATCTTGAACATACGTGCCGCCATCTTGGATATGGCCCATAAAGTACCGGGGCAAAATACTCGCTTCTGATTGGACGAGAGCTCTGTGACGTCATCGATGACGTCATCTCATTTGCATAAATCCGCGGGAATTTGCCTTTTATAGCCGCCATTTTGCAACATGGCGGCATTTTAGTCGGCCATTCCAACCCATAAGATGCCCCTTCACGAATACTTGACTTTGATACCTCACTCGACCCCATTGGACCATTAGGGACTCCCCTACATCCCAAAACGTCTATTTCCATACCCTTGGACCACCGCGCATGCGCAGAATGCCGCTATTTCAACCCCACACCCAGCCCATTAGATGCCCCTTCACGAATGCTTCACTTTGATACCTCACTCGACCCAATCGGACCATTTTATCTAGGGACTACTTTTTCTCCGCGGAAGCTTTTTTCCGAGACCGCATCACCGCCAAAACCTCTGCCAGACCGCATCACCGCGGATGAATACATGCCCATTATTTATTTATTTATTTATTTATTCTGTGAAAACACGCAAATGTTCGAATCAAGGGAGATAACCCGAAATTTGTCAAAAATCAAAAAAGTGCAAACAGAGTTACCTCCCCCGGCAAAATAAGGTCTGTAATCACGGCTATATACTACTACCAGACGTCCACGATGGTCATCCATTAACATCAGATGAGTTATTTGTTTGAGCTGATCTGTCATCACAGTTTCCGAGCTAGCGTATTTAATTTCGCTTAAGCTGGTGCTAGGGACCGTAAGGATACTACATAGTCTTCACATGAACAGCTGCAATAAAAGCGCGGCTGAGATACTGAGGCTACGTCCGAGAATCCACCGTATTCTCGGTTCTGAATATGAGGTGCCCAGGGAAGCTTCCTGTAGAGTAACATGATTGCTTTGTAGTCGTCAGTTTTTTCGCATCTCTTGCATATCGCTCCAACTGACTAGGTGGGCTGGTAGAGGGAGGGATCTGAGCTCCAACAAACAGGTTATATTATCCACCATTGCCCGTCAACATCTTTCAACGCATGCTTAAAAGTTTGTTCGTTTTGAAAAGCCCGTCTTCCACTCCGCTTTTCGGAGCCCACGCTGTTATATAGCAGATGGTATATAACTTGTGTGTTATTAACCCATGGAAGTAATCCAATGCTCCTAGGTTTTCCTGTGTGCGTGATTGCATGTTAATGTTCCATACTGAAATGTTCGGAGTTTAGTTTTGGAGTAAGATCGACAGGTGTTCGGTTTGAGCTCACGGAAACACTCGATTATTCTTGTGATGTACTCTTGTGTACATTTTGTGAATGCAGCTGCTCTTAGGTAGTTTTGGTCTATTAGAGGCGCACGTCGTCGTAAGTAGATAGTTTTTGTTCGCTTTCTTTCTTTCACCTCTTCTTCACAAAATAAAGATAAAATATGCCAAATAAAATTGGCAAATATTAAGTCTCTAGATACATAAGCATAGGAAGAAATATTCTCAGATTTTGACAGTGAAAATAGGCACAGCAGGCGATTTTACAATAAAGTGTTTGCATGTAAACAAATTAAAGCACGATTTTCCACAAATCAAGTACGATATGATATAATGGAGCATATACATTGTCTGGAATTATGACCAGATTCTGTCAGAAGCTGAAATGATTTCCCCAATTTCGGCTGTGAGGTGAATACTTCGGATATTGAATTTTTGAACCACAATGTGAAAGAAAATATATAAATCTATATTGTTCATCTCTACAGAGAAAACTTTGCATGCGTTAATTACTAAGATGAAAAGTGATCATGGTTGTGAGGGATGAATATTATACTTAGCTAAACTTAGGAATATTATCTCCCCAGTTCATCGAAACAATCCAAAGAATTGTCCCGTCCAATTTCTACACACTACATGTATCTCCATTTTCAATTATGGGAATATTAATGAAATGTCGATGAACTCATTGGAGAAATCCACATTTTGACCTTGGCACCATGACCACGGCAGTACCAATTTTATACATAAGGTATGACCGCAAAGTCAAACAGACACTTCTGATGACATCACTACAAATTGGAGCGATATGCAAGAGGTGGGGAAAATTGACGACATCTGGCGACTAAAAACCAACCTAACATTCAGACCCGAGAATACGGTGGATTCCCGGACGTAGCCTTAGTATCTCAGACGCGCTTTTTTTGCAGCTGAGCATGCCTACTGAGAATGTTTCTTTGTTTGAAACTCCTTAACTCTGTCCTAACCGACACAGTATTGTGATGGTTTCGCAGGTGAATTAGTCAGAAACTCCCTGCAGGCGGATACGAAGGTATCGATTCCGCAAAAATGTGTTCTGGCTTAAGGCCTTAGTGAACCGAGTGTTGTTGTTGTTGTTGTTACAGGGTATTCTGGTATATACCGAAAAGCGTATACCCGATGATAATGACATTTCAGGTGCGGTGCAATTTGTTCCTGGAAGTGAGAAATGTTAAATACTGCAAGTGCAAGCATAACTCACGACAATAAAGCCTACCATACTAAAGGCCGTGTTACTTTTGGTCAGTGTAAATTATACACAGTATGGAATTAAGTTCCTGCAAAATACAGAAACAGAAAGGATGCCATAGAGATATTGACATAGGCGATTAATTCCTTTCTCGACATGACCGGCATGTCATACACATTGCTATCTGTCAAAAACCGATTCTTCTATTACGATATACTCACACAGCCCCAAAACCCCTGAACAACTTTTAGCCACCGCGGCGAATTATACGACATATATTTGAGGCGTTTACTCCATCAGATGTCCTCCATGCTCATCCATTAACATCAGATGAGTTATTTATTTGAGCTGATCTGTCATCCCAGTTGAGCTTCCGAGCTAGCGTTTCAATTCCGCTTAAGCCGGTGTAGGGGACAGTGTGGATACTTCATAGTCTCCACATGAACAGCTAAAATAAAAGAGTGGCCGATATGCTAAGGCTACATCCGAGAATGCACCGTATTCACGGGTCTGAATATGAGGTGCCGAGGAAAGCTTTCATGTTGAGTCATATGGCTGCTTTTAATGCCCCAGAAGTCAACTTTTCCCACCTCTTGCATATCGCTCCAATTGGTTACCTCTATATGGTTGAATTCTTCAGATGGACTGTTAGTCCCTCTGTACATGTCATTCGACAAATATATGTAGGTTTATTGTTTTGGTGGGAAATTTACTCTATCCGATGTCTTCCATGCTTATCCATTAACATCAGATGAGTTATTTGTTTGAGCTGATCTGTCATCACAGCTTCTGAACTAGCGTATCTAATTTCGCTTAAGCCGGTGCTCGGGGCCATGTGGATACTTCATAATCTGCACATGAACATCTACAAAAAAAGTGCGGCTGAGATACTAAGGCTACGTCCGTGAATCCACCGTATTCTCGGTTCTGAATAGGAGTGAGTGAGTGAATAGAATTTAACGTCGCTTTCAACAATATTTCAGCTATATCGTGACGAACCAACTAAGCACCACCCAGTCAAGTTGCGTTCCTGCTACTTCAAAGAAGAAATTTTTGAAGCGGCATGGAACCAGACACCTTCCATCCACCGTATACACACAGAGGACAGTACACAAGACCCAGACAAGGCGCTTACAGGGTGCAATAAAAACAAGCGATATTACAGTGCTAGACATCACATTATCAAGTTCCTGTTGCTTGGTCTGAATAGGAGGGTCAGTCGAGAGTCATCTGCGTTCACTACTACATGTAATGACACCTATTGACTTCCGTAGAATCGCAAAAGACACTGAAATAGCATCCTTCTTTATCCGATGGATTATATTAGATGTGGTTTCTCAGTTTAAAGGCTCTTTCATGTTGACTACGACCTTCATCTCTTATATTAAAAACATGTTCACATTTCCTGATTCCTACTAGTTAATTACTGTGTTACTGTATATAGCCTTTGGAAAAGGTCATTGCTTCGACTTGGGGACATGCGGTTTCCGAACGTGGACGACATAAAGGGGATGTTTGTTCAGAAAAGACCATTAAACGACCAGATCGATGATGGAAACCATGTATAAGCGGACCAAAGCACCCCATATATGTATGGAAGACGGACCTCGCATTGTCTCATTTTGGGATGAATTACACTAACGCGATGCGAAAAACGCGCGAATTCTCGCGACCCTTACCATAAAATTCTATAGGATCCTATAGGAATTTCGAAAAATCCGTTCCTATCAGACAGATTATCTGTCCTATAGGATTTTTGTCCCGTCCTATAGCATGATATAGGACAGTTAATTATGTACTATATGATCCTATGGCATCGAAACAATCCAAATAATTCTTCCGTTGAATTTCTACACACTATCTCCATTTTCAATTATAGGAATATTAATGAAATATCGATGAACTCATTGGAGAAATCCACATTTTGACCTTGGGCACAATGACCACTTTATACATAAGGTATGATCGCAAAGTCAAACAGACACTTCTGATGACATCATTACAAATTGGAGCGATAATGCAACAGGTGGGGAAAATTGATGACATCTGGCGACTAAACACCAACCATATGACTACAGGAAAGCTTCCCTCGGCACCTAACATTCCGATCCGAGAATACGGTGGATTCTCGGACGTAGCCTTAGTATCTCAGCCGCGCTTTTATTGCAGCCGAGAATGCCTAGTGAGAATGTTAAAGGTTTCTTTGTTTGAAACTCCTTAACTCTGTCCTAACCGACAAAGTATTGTGATGGTTTCGCAGCTGAATTAGTCAAAAATTCCCTGCAGGCGTATACGAAGGTATCGATTCCGCAAAAATGTGTTCTGGCTTAAGGCCTTAGTGAACCGGGGTTGTTGTTGTTACAGTGCGTTCTCGAATATACCGAAAAGGGTATACCCGATGATAATGACATTTCAGGTGCGGTGCAATTAGTTCCTGGAAGTGAGAAATGTTACATACTGCGAGTGCAAGCACGACAATAAAGTGGAAAGCGTACCATACTAAAGGCCGGGTTACTTTTGGTCAGTGTAAATTATACACAATATGGAATTAAGTTCCTGCAAAATACAAAAATAGAAAGGATACCATACAGATATTGACATGGGCGTTTAATTTCTTTCTCGACAAGACCGGCATGTCGTACACACTGCTATCTGTCAAAAACCCATTCTTCTATTACAATATACTCACACAACCCCAAAACCTCTGAACAACTTTTATCCACCAAGACGAATTATATGACATATAGTTGAAGCGTTAACTTCATCAGATGTCCTTCATGCTCATCCATTAACATCAGATGAGTTATTTATTTGAGCTAGCGTATCTAATTTCGCTTAAGCCGGTGCTTGGGGCCGTGTGAATACTTCATAGTCGCCACATGAACAGCTAAAATAAAAGAGCGGCTGATATACTAAGGCTACATCCGAGAATCCACCGTATTCTCGAGTCTGAATATGAGGTGCGGAGGAAAGGTTTCATGTTGAGTCATATGGTTGCTTTGATGTCAACTTTTCCTACCTCTTGCATATCACTCCTATTGATTACCTCTATGGTTGAATTCTGCTGGTGGACTCTTAGTCCCTCTGTACATGTCATTCGACAAATATATGTAGGCTTATTGTTTTGGTGGGAAATTTACTCCATCCGATGTCTTCCATGCTCATCCATTAACAACAGATGAGTTATTTGTTTGAGTTGATCTGCCATCACAGCTTCTGAACTAGCGTATCTAATTCCGCTTAAGTCGGTGCTAGGGGCCATGTGGATACTTCATAGTCTGCACATGAACATCTACAATAAAAGCGCGGCTGTAATACTAAGGCTACGTCACCGGTATTTCTTTTAAATAAAACAGTAGGGGATGACCTTCAGGAAGGATTTCGAGAGCACGATGAGAAATATTGTTATCTCTGAATTTCCAAGAAAACCACATTCAGGGGCCTTTTCGACATAACGGTCCCTATACGCTTCCATATATTCTCAGGGTATAGGTGGATATAATATGGATTGTAATATCATAGATATTGTATCTGCATAACGCTAATATTAACCCAAGATTGAATCATCCCAACAGAGTTCCCGAGAGATAATTAACTAGTGTTTATCACCCGTTTTGCATCGCCACGCGGACACGGCAACAGATGGAACGCTTAATGCCAATTAAGGATGGATTGTTCGTAGCGATATGGGTGTTCTTAATTTCCCCCGATGTCCAGTTTTACGGCTGAATTGGATATTTTTATATTCCGAATTAATAAACTATGCTCATCGTCGAACCGCAAGATATTGATCAGAAAGTTGTTATTGTCAGAACACGGGATTCGGTCTCCAGGCGTAATTAGCTACTGGTATACTGCTTGGACAAGAGACGAGCTATCTTACACTGTAAATAAAAGTATGTAATGTTTAAATGTTGAACACCAGCGTAAAGTTTACTTCTGGGGAGAACTCACAATAACAGTTCAGGAGCTCTGCAGCTAGCTAACCAACTCGTCGTGGGCACTAGCAAACCAATGCTAATATTTTGCATCTGTTGCGTGTCTGATCCCAGTGGGTTTCACTAGCAACCATAAGAACTAAATTGGGTTATCTCGAGCACGATCAGTGTTTGTGATTTAAGGGAGCTCACTCCATTCTCAGCCCTAGAATTGTAATGTGGGTGACCTCCCTTCGATTTCAAAGTTCATACATTGATACAATCAATCAAACTGAGGCGTAGTAATACTTCAGCCTGAGCAGTACCCCGCCGAAAATGATATCATCATCAATGTTTGTCGAACATTTCGATTATTTTTCAATTCTGCATAATACCTAATATTGATCTAGCGTTAAAAAGAATGATCTGGAGATCATTTTTCCTGTTTATATGGGCAGAGCAGATGAAAAGTGGTTCGCTCATGCAAAAACTGAAGGAGTTGGTCGGTCGGATTCAAACTGAACCGTGTGTGTCGTCAGGTCGTCCTGAATAAACTAGAAGTTGTTATCCATAAGTAATTTGTTTATTTATCCACTTCAAGATAGATAATAATGTTTGATGTGCGAATTGGAAAAAAAATATGACGTATCGTTATTTTGTTCAAGGTGTGTTCTACTGTGGAAAATCATGAATTCAATGAATTTTTTTTTAAAAATAAACGTTTGCAAGCGGAGGCTCAATTTATGTAAAGACATAAATGCATTCAAATTGAGATAATGGGGGACATGTAAAATAAGACAAGAAGATAAACCGGAAGACCTAGTTCTGTCAGTTGATTGGTTAACTGGGCCAAAATTGACAAACAGGAAGTGGCAAAGGCGGGATCTAATTGGTAGTTTGTATTGTGCAAGTTCCCCATTGTATCGATGTAACAGTTAATTTCCTCATATTTTTTAACTGTGGAGAAATAAGCTAAAGAGGGTGAGTGAGTGAGTAGTAGGGCTTAACGTCGTTTTCAGCCTTGTTTCAGTCATATCACGACGGTGCCTACATGTGCCAGAACACGAGAGTGCTCTAAGTTCCTATTACCCTGGACACTGATCAGCCCAGATACTCATCATGGTCTTAGTTCCCACAATAAAACTATACATGTTTGTGGGTGTGTGAAAGTCTGACGGGGAATGGAAGACCTTAATTTAACGTAATTTAAAGACCAACAATGTTTCTGACTGCCCCGAGAGAAGAAACAACTACACACCCGTGAACGCGGTATGGTGATTTTGTGTAATGAACATTCTGACTCAATGGCGACAGTGGTAATAGAGAAGTCACTTTGGAGAGATTGAAAATTATGCCTATCAAAGCTCAATGAAGTTGTGTTCAATTTTAGAACGCAGCTGCTAAAAATTGTTTACAGTGTATATGAGGATTCGAGCAAAAGTAATCACACGAAGACGCATCGACATCCAAGACCAATGCAGATGTTTCAAGAAAACGACGTCCCGTTCACAAATATAAACTACGACATCGCGTCTCAATACACGATGTCGCGTGTCGTCTCGTGTCTTATAACATTGTAAAGCCACTAGATGAAATGCAAAAGGCGACGTCGTGTCTAAAATCGCTATCGTTCGCTGTCGTTCAAGATTTTGTTATTTAGGGGAGGTTATCGAGAGAGCCATCTGCATTTCAATACTACATGTAAATCGTGGCACGACTTCCGTAGAATCGCAAAAGATAATGAAATAACATCCTTCTTTATCCGATGGAATATATGAGATGGGTTTTCTCAGTTTATAGGGTCTTTCATGTTGTCTACGACCTTCATCTCTCAAGGTAAAAACGTGTTCACATTTCCTGATTCCTACTAGTTAATTACTGTGTTGCTGGTATATAGCTTTTGAAAAGGTCATTGCTTCGGCTTGAGGACATGCGGTTTCCGGACGTGGACGACATAATGGGGATGTTTGTTCAGAAGAGAACGTTAGACGACCAGATCGATAATGAAAACCATATGTAACCGGAACAAAGCACCCCGTGTATGTATTGAAGCCGGACCACTCGGCACGGTCTTGGATAATGTCAATCTGATTAAAACTCAGACTTAATAAACCGCTCCTCTTTCGGACATGTCGCTGATTAAGATCTGGGACAGTTCCTATCTTAAATCTGTCGCGCATGTCAGACTGGCGACCAATCACAGTCCAGCCTCAACAGGCGAAGAGCCTTTATCGGCGCTTTCCATTTGGAGGCAAGGCCAGCATTGCTCCGGTATAGTAAATGGAAGTGCACAATCAAGCATTGCCAGCGGCCACGCCGACTACGCGAAATGGAAAGCGTCCTATACCGGTATTCAGTGGCGGCCAAGGGCGAGATATAAAATTATGGTGTGTTGGCGTGTCCGCATTAAAGCAAGAGCGACTGCAGGTGCTCTCTTGCATGCTACGTAAAAGACACTGTATAGCCGTTCTTCTTACCGGCTACGGGAAATCTTTATGTTGCCGAGTGTACGGACGAGACGCAGAAAATCCCCGCCTGAAGGCTGAAGCTTCAGGCGGGGCTGTCGACTCAGTCCATGAGCGATCACCGAAGATATTATTTGCTCCCCGTTGCTCTCTTCAATGACAGACCAGGTGAAAAGATCAAGGGATATTTCTTGCACTGCTGGATATATAGGTACGGTTATTTGTTTCATAAAATCAGTTCATAACTGCATCGCAACAAGAACGGAGATTAGCCGTCACGCTATAATACGAGGCGTCTCATTGGGCGACTATTTGACCCGGAAACTATTCGATTCGGAGTTCATCTGACGGATTTGTTATAGGAACTATCCCAGATCTTAATCAGCGACATGTCCGAAAGAGGAGCGGTTTATTAAGTCTGAGTTTTAATCAGATTGGGATAATGTAGGACATTAGTACCCCGCGTCGCACTGCTAGGAATCCTTATTGGCATCCATGTTGAAAGCACGGTATCACGCCGAAATTCCAAACAGCGCATGTCAGCAATATGACTTCCGTTACCATGGATATCAGCTTTAGACAAAAAAAACAGGAGAAACACCTCAAATTAGAAGGGATCCTTCTGGGGTCATTTCATATGGATATTTATTTTATATCCTGATAAGGGAGAAATACAACTATGACTATGTGAGCGGAAACACATCCTATAGCATGTGGTGTGCCTCACGTGCGGCGAAGCACGATTTACACCGGAGAGGGGCAAAATCCTTACACCATGAATGTGCGAGGTACTATGACTTCGACCGAATAGGCCGAGCAGTCGCGAATGGAAGCCGATTGTCTCATTTTCGCATGGATTAAAGCAACGCGAAAACGCGACCCTTTCCAAAATGAACTGTCCTTTATATAGGATCCTATAGTATTTTTGTCCCGTCCTAGGATCCTAAGACAGTTAATTCTGTCATGTAGGACAGATAATTATGTCCTATAGGTATTGTCCTATAGGGCATGTATTGTCCTATAGGACATGCAGCCTCTCTGCCCAATAAGAATTGTTTTTGTCTGCTAAGATAAATGTTTCTCCTCCACATGTGACAGAGTAAGAGGAACCAAACACATGTTATATGCATACATTTGCTAACAGAAGTACATAATAGGTAAACAAGGTGAAAAATCTATAATACCAATAATGCTTTTTTTTTCTGTATGATACTGTAATTTTTGCTGAGAACAATGACAAATTGGAGGAATAAAAAGGTCGGTATAAATTAATATCTGGATTTCGAGTGGCATAGCGGTGTGATGTTCTGACAGAGCCTTTGGATTATAGTCGGCAAAATAGAGGGATGGTTAATGAACTTATGGACAAGTTGCAAAACTAAGTAGGCATTAAGTTTCGTCAGCGTCAGGATTTTGAGATGATTAAACAATTGTCCAGTGAGTGGTGATTGTATTTTTCTGTAACAACTAGTGAGATACATATGGAGCTGATTTGTTCTGGGCTAAGAGTTTTTCACCCTGTCCTATTACGGCTCCTTATATAAGCCTATTATGTTAATAATAACTCGATTGCGAACTCAAGGTCCATATATACAGTACAGGGGAGAAATAACTTAACCTTTCACGCGATTCCCTCGCGTGAAAGTCGCGGTCAAAATAATGCTGCTGTATAAGCTGACGCGTCGAACAGGCGCGCGACTCTCACGTGACTGCGTGTGAAGTCATTTGAAGAAAAATACTGTCGCGGAAACCTCTCCCTTGCGATCTCCAATACAGCCAAAGGTCATGAGACGCGCTTTAACGCGTTTGGCAAATATCATGGCCTGCGCTGATTATATTGGTGGTCGCGAGATTGTTTATCTTCAGCCGCGGTCAATACGCGCACACTTTTAAAACTACAAGAATTCACTCACGTTATTCTTTATTCGCGTTCAAGATTAAGTTATTATTTCTATTCTGTACTGTACAAAAACCAAACATGGTTATGACACACGCTATCACCGAAAACGGTTCCCCCAGTACCTATAGATTTAAATAATACTTATTGTGCTAGAATTCATATACAGTTCTATTAAGAACTTTTTTTCCTTAAGGGCGTAGCTTCATTCAAGTTCCACATGGGCATAATCAAACAAAAGCCAGTCCAATGAATAATAGTTTGAACCACTCGCGTTTTGGAAACACGTTGTATGGTATAAGTTTCTCCCAAAGGGTTTACTGTGAGCACGGTGCTGTGAGCGTAGGTTTTATTCTCTTTAACATGACAAATAGCTATGATTTCCCAAATGGACGCTGTCGTATTTAGATGGTAATTTCCAGATATAAAGTATGCTTAGGCTTTATTGAATTTGATCGATATTCCCGACGCCATTAACTATTTTGTGCCGAAATTATATAACATTTCTCTGAACCAAATAGCTCTTATTACATCTGGAGTTGTAACACTAAATAGGCTTCTCACTGTATTGTTGGAGCGGAAGTATTAATAAAATCTCCTGGGCTCCTATAACTACGCAAATTAGCGCATTTACCATATCTCGTTCTTTTGTATTTCCTTTTTCAACCAAAGTCCACATTATACGTGAATTATTCAGAAAATGTAAATAGTGATTGCTATAATCAATGCTGAATATAATCAGAAGTATAATATATAGCGTAATCCTAACTTATTTTCTCCGCTCATCAATCACAAGGTAATCGTGATAGAAATATACGGCAAAAACGCTTATTCGGAAATGATTTCTCAAACCTTCGAGAGCACTGTAAAGGACCTTGTATCTTTAGACGGGAAAATGACCCCAGATCAGGTGCAATACAGAAGTACCAAAATAAAATACTTTCACTACAAGAAATTGTTGAATCGGCATGAAGTACAATATTATATTGTATACTCAGAAAAAATTCAAGGCACTGAGTCTCATGATTCTCGAGTGACAGGGCCGTAAAGTAGTGCATTTGTGCAAAATAATTGATTCTGAGGTGAAAACAATTCCTATTGTTTCCTGTAAACATATGAAGATAACAATAACAATAACCAGAACCAGATTTGGTCTACTACTTCGTACTTGAACAGGGAGTATGCTGGTTTTGGTTATCGTTTACTAGTATCTTCATATGTTTATGGAAAGAAATATGAGGTGTTTTCAGCTCAAAATTGGCGATTATGCATGAATGCACTATTTCACGGCCCTGTTATTCGAGAATGATGACACTCAGTGCGTTTGAAATTTTTCCGGGTATACAATATAATATTGTACTTCATGCCAACTGAACAATTTCTTGTACAGGTAATATTTTACTTTCGGCACTTCTACCGCACCTGTTCTGGAGCCATTTACTCTCTGAAAAAAACTTGAGTGAACTGTTCCACTGAAGTTTGAGTGAAATGTACCTGTTCACTCAAACTTGAGTTACTTTTCACTCAACTTGAGTTAAAACCACTCAAGTTCACTCAACTTGAGTGGGATGAATTTCCACTCTTATGCTTGAGTGAGTGTCACTCCAGTTGAGCGCATTTAACTCAAGTTGAGTGAAAAATAACTCAAGTTGAGTGAAAATCTCACTCAAGTATTGAGTGGGATGAATTTCCACTCTTATGCTTGAGTGAATGTCACTCAAGTTGAGTGCATTTAACTCCAGTTGAGTGAAAAGTAACTCAAGATGAGTGTAAATCTCACTCAAGTATTGAGTGGGATGAATTTCCACTCTTACTTGAGTGAAATTTCACTCAACTTTTTTTAGAGAGTACCCACCTAAACATACATGGTCCTTTAAATATAATATATTAAAATTATACCTAAATATTCTTCAAGGTAAGCATATCGATCTTTTCCTACGAAGCAGGCTACAGATCGTAAATTGTCCGGTAATGAGTGAGTCAGTGAGGCAGTCAGTCAGTCAGTCCATCCGAATCCTTTCGTCGGCAAAATAAGGAGAACCGTTGACATTAGAACCTTGATTTTTGGCATGAACGTGCATTAGGGCATTGTTACCAGCAAGTTCTGAGCTGACCGAATTCTCATGAAAATTTGATTTATAATTTTTTTTTTTATTATTTATTGATGGCTCAGCGAGTGCACTGTCATGCCCATCGGGAACCCTTGGCTGTAAGTTTCACTGTATATATAACACAGTAGAAAATCTGGTGGGATATGCCATCCGTAATTGTTTTTATGAAATAGGAAATGCTAATTTTCCATCATTTTTAGTGCATTTATCTACACTGCTATTACCAACTTGCCAGCCTCAATACACACAATTCAGTATATTGTTATAGATATATGTAAACTGTGGCCGTTAACGTGTATCCTATTTCACATCCAAACATTTCATCACAGACCACATCAGGCTACAAATTCAGGTCAAATTGCCCACTGATGGTGAAATATCCTACATCAACCAATTAAGTCAGCCTGGTGCAATAACCCAGCAGAAGAAAGAAAGATGTGGTATCATCCTTCAGATTAGTCTGTGTGAGCAACAATGATAAAAGTTTACTGAGGGTGAAACAAAGCCATGACGGCATGTTTAAAGGGTCTTAATTTATTTTCTTTGGGTAGAATTTAACTAGATAAAGTAACTTTGATCATGATGTGAAAATATGAGCACATACTTTGAGGTTTTTTTTGTACCTCTTGAATATTGACTATATATCACACTGGGATATAATTTAAACAAAAAATTACATGTGTAAACAAAATATGTCTAAATTTTTCTTGTCATTTCAAATCATGGTCCATTTTGATTCCTTGATTAGGGGATACAGAATCACTGCCACGGAGTGTGTTGGCGTGTCACAGCAATGCAATTCCGATTCACACAACGACGCTGAGGTGGTTTAATGTTTATCAATGAAGAAAATCACCGACCAACCGTCATAGAATATAATGTGAAACAAGAAAACCGGAATAGTACATTCATCAGATTGCAGATACCCAAAATGTGTTGTCTCATATATCTAGATAACAACGCGATGTAGAGACGCTATTTATTCGTCTTTGTACCGGTTATGCTCAGGAGAATGACATAGAATCATTATTATCTTGTGCAGAGAAAGTGTTGGTCTTGAGCTGAATTACAGTAAACTACATAAATGCTACCTTCCTACTATAGTACTATATATAAAAATTTGTTGTATTGTTGGGAAAATAATGCGATTCAAAAAGTTGTTTTGATCCTGGACAAGGGCACTGAAAACCATTAAAGAGATGTAAATGTATTTTCACACGTAATGCTTCAAATCTACTGAACATTTTATTATTCAATCTGTTTCCTTCAGTTAAAAAATTGTAAAATTAAATCGGCGATCGTTAGTTCTGAGCTGACCTACTTTTGATGAAAATTTCTGGTGATTTTTGATGAAAATCACTGGCGATTCTGACTTGGGCGGTGCCCATCTTAATATAGGCAGGATTTCAACTGGGGGTGGGAATTTCCAATGGTTCAGTTCGCGTTCGAGTCCTAATGGCTACTCTACTACGTAGGTCCTGTGACGTTAGTCACACTGCTCATGTTTAAATAGCAGGGTAAAATAGTCCTACAATTTCAGTAAGCTAATAGGATATGATCACCGAAATACCATCTAATAGCCTAGCTATGAGAATCTCGTGCAAATCTGTCCTCCGAGACTGGTGTTTGGTAATGATTGGTCTCAGCTATAGGCCTTAAATTTTCCTTAAATTAATATTGCTTAAATTTTTTTCAGTGTACAATTAATGTAATATCATCAATATATATGTCAATATGCGAGAATAAACGCATTGTGATGATGGGCCACGAAATCCGTATGGGAAGCGGCCCGTAAACCACAATTTCAGTCAAAGTATATTCCTTTATAATGCAGGTCTGTATTGTAATCCATACGGCTTTGTCATGCAGAAGGATCATGATTCGGAATGATGATTGACGGGCACTGACCCGGTTTACGGTACGAGACTTGGTGGTGATATTTTCTTCCTCTGATATTTCGGGGGAACCTTGAACCATGACTGGATTTTCCTTCACATTGACTTTACCATGTCGGGCCAAGACATTTCCTCGTGCTTCGGTTCTCACTTACAAATGGTGTGATTTTTAAGTTGTTTCATTCAGTCAGCCACCCGATTGGAAGAACAAACTTTTCCGAACCTCGATTAGCTCACATGGGATTTACGTAGCTTCGACATAAGATAGTACTTTCTGTGACCATGGCGTCTCAGTTTTCTCTCGTCGGCATCTTCGGTCTCTCATTTACTTTACGACAAAAGAGATGATTACAATTTCGACATCGTAAACTATCCCTATCTGGACAGTACTATACCAGAGGGACCTGCATATGGCGTATATCGCCTATTAGCATTTGCTAGATCCTGTGTTAAATTTGACGATTTTCCTACGAAGTAGGCTACCATCTGCAAATTGTCGGGTGGTCAGTCAGTCAGTCAGTAGAGTAAGTGAGTCCATCCGAATCCTTTCGTCGGCAAAATAAAGAGAACCGTTGACATTAGAACCTTTGATTTTTTGCATGAAGGTGCATTAGGGGACTGTTACCAGCAAGTTCCGAGCTGACCTACTTTTGATGAAAATTTCTGGTGATTTTTGATGAAAATCACTGCTGATTCTGACTTGGACGGTGCTCATCTTAATATAGGCAGGATTTCAACTTGGGGCGGGGGGATTTCCAATAGTTCAGTGCGTGTCGGAGTCCTAATGCCTACCCTACACTGCCATGTTAATCAACGTCAACAAACATTATTGCAGAAACTTGTAACACAAGGCTATATCATCAAGCGCCTCCACATTTCTGAATTTGGTGATACATATCGCATGCTGATAGCGAGCGTAGCGTGCAGTATTTATGGCGTTTCGTAACTTGTGTTTAATTCCGCTTAATCCTGGGCTAGGGGACGTATGAATCCATGTATTTCAAGATACGCATTGTTTTCAAGATTCACATGGCAGTGTGACTAACGTCACAGGATCTACGAAGTAGGGTTTGATATGATTTAAGCGTGTACTCGAGAGATGATTTGGGGGCCCTATGTGCTACCGCGAGGGAATTTATATAGCAGTCTCTGACAGTGGGTACTATTAACTTTCCCAGATGTCACCGCTGGTGAGTCATTAGCGTAGCAACTATTATCGCCCTCAGTTCCTATTACCCTGGACACTTATCAGTCCAGCAGTACAGCACGAGTTCACCCATCCAAGTCTTGACCGGGCTCAAAGTCGCTTAACTTCGGTGAGTTTACGAGAACCGGTGTGTACGAGATGCCATATCAGGAAACCTTCAAAAGTCACAGTGAAACATACAGCCAAGGGTTCCCGATGGGCATGACAGTGCACTCGCTGAGCCATCAATAAATAATAAAAAAATAATTATAAATCAAATTTTCATCAGAATTCGATCAGCTCAGAACTTGATGGTAACAATGCCCTAATGCACGTTCATGCCAAAAATCAAGGTTCTAAGGTCAACGGTTCTCCTTACTTTGCCGACGAAAGGGTTCGGATGGACTGACTGACTCCCTGACTCACTCACTCATTACCGGACAATTTGCAAATGGTAGCCTACTTCGTAGGTCACAATCGGAGCGTGACTGAGATACATCATACTCCAGATAAGTACTTTACAACGAAAATAGTATGGATTAAGAATACCGATCAGCGATACGGATTTGATATTTTTGGAACGTCATGATGTCTTAATTGCTCGTATCATTGAAAACTGGTGACCGCTTCTACTATGAATTATGCTTTTAATTTGGTGGTAATGCTATGATATGAATTAGGTCTTTGAATTTTGGACGCGGAAATTCTTTAATGGGTGACGGCTGAATATTGAATGACGGACTAGACGCTTGTACTCAGAACTGGTACATTTATGCCAGATATCATCAATTAAACGTGGCAGTGTGACTAACGTCACAGGACCTACGAAGTAGGGTTTGATCTGATATAAGTGTGTACTCGTGAGATGACTTGGGGGCCCTATGTGCTACCGTGAGAGAATTTATATAGCAGTCTCTAATTGACAGTGAGTACTATCAACTTTCCCAAATGTCACCGCTGGTAAGTCATTAGCGTAGCAACTATTATCGCCCTCAGTACTATTACCCTGGACACTTATCAGCCCAGCAGCACAGCACGTCACCCATCCAAGTCTTGACCGGGCTCAAAGTCGCTTAACTTCGGTGATTTTCCGAGAACCGGTGTGTCCAACGTGATATGCCGTATCAGGGAACCTTCAAAAGTGACAGTGAAACATACAACCAAGGTTTCCCGATGGGCATGACAGTGCACTCGCTGAGCCATCAATAAATAATAAAAAAAAAAATTATAAATCAAATTTTCATCAGAATTCGGTCAGCTCAGAACTTGCTGGTGACAATGCCCTAATGCACGTTCATGCCAAAAATCAAGGTTCTAATGTCAACAGTGCTCTTTATTTTGCCAACGAAAGGATTCGGATGGACTGACTGACTGACTGACTGACTCACTCACTGACTCACTCATTACCGAACAATTTGCAAATGGTAGCCTACTTCGTAAGAAAATATTTCCTTATGTCCAAGCATACTGACAATCTCAGTAACCTAAGATATAATATCACGGAATATTGTATCTCTCTTCAGCCCTATATAAATCCCGTGCGAATTTCCAGCTACACCTGTTAGCCAATCAGGGAGAAACAACTTGAAGATAAGGCTCCTTCTGATTACACCCATGGGCACGTGGTCCAATATAGTTAAAAATTATCCACATAAAGTATCATGTCTAGGCATAGTTCATAGTAAACGTTCTTGTCCAGAAAGTTCAAAGGTATATGTGGGGCGATTGAGAATATCAAAAGACCGTCTCGCGGAAAGGTTGTAAGTATCCGTGAACGAAACGACAATCAATTTCAAATTGAAAGGCAGAATTGTCGTGATTGGCTTAATGGGATCTCGGAAAATATCGGCAAACAGCTCACACGATTTTTTTATTGCGTTATCACTAGATGGTATCTCCCCAATATACCATCTTGGTTTACCTAGATTGGCATACTACTGAGAGGTGGGACTGAAAAGCCCTAGAGACCGCCCCCCGGACGGAACATCTCAAGTGCTGTTGACCTTGTTATTCTGAATCAATTTAGGTAAACCAAGATGGTAAATCAGGGGAATACCATCTAGACGTAGCGCTATGAAAACTTCGTGCGAAATGTTCGCCGATATTCTGCGAGATCCCATAATAAGCCAATCACGACCATTTCAACCTTTTCTCTCTGACAATGACTGACGATTACTTCAAGGAAATTAACATCTTCGCACGGCACAATCTTTTGATATTTCCTACCCCTAACGAAGCTAGACTTTTCGGCGGGAGTAAACTCCTTGATCTTTACGGTTTTCCGCGCCCATTGTCTGGAAATGATGCCATATTTGGATACTGTTTCAGGATAATGTTATATATTTGACCACGTGCTACCGTGTGTAATTGCTGTGGACGTGATTTTGAAATTGTTGCAACAAGCTATCCACCTGATTGGCTAACAATAGTAGTTTCAAATTCGCACGGAATTTATACAGGGCTGAATTCAGATATAATATTCCTTGATATTATATCTGAGTTTATTGAGATTGTCCTGGAAATATACAATTGTAACCGAATAAGATCAACACCCATATGGCCGACTTTTACAACCAACTAACAGATCATGAGCGACACACATATTCAGACAGCTGTCATAATGAGAACACTTACTGCAACGTCCTGATCTGTGCCGCGGAAACCCAGCTTGTACAATATCGTCTTCAGTTCTTTCACGTTCAGACAGTTGTCATTGTTCACGTCTGCCTCTTTGAAGAACTGGGCGTATCTCTGACGCATTTCTTCCGCAGAAGGGTTGACGGCCTTGCGGGATGCCATTTTGATTTTTTCTTTACTCTGTAGTTTCGTTAGGTAGGCTAATATATACCAGCAAAGCCACAGACTGTGCGGATAGTGTTGAGTGTGTTCAAACGTCGAGTTTTTTTCATGTTCTGGGCTATGTTATATTGCAAGCTGTTACTCCTAACTACTTTCCTTGTCGCTGTGACAATTACGCATTGTCACCGTACAGAATAATACACAATATAAATGCATACGCATTGACAAATTTTTGCCTGCAGTCAGTATCTAAAACTCAGTTATCGGATAAGTCCAAAAATCGTATAGGTGTTACCCAGCTAACACACAACGTTTTCACAACGTTGTGGGAAAGTTGTGGTTTGGTCAGGTCAGAATTAACGTTACCACAACGTTGCAGTAACGTAAAACGCGGACGTTTCAGCCTAACGTTCCAGCAACGTTCGCGGTGAACATTGTCAAAACGTTGTGTATAAGTTATTTAGGGACGTTGTTTCATTACATTGCTGTGACGTTACAAGGACGTCATGTTTTCCATTAGATCTAATTTAGAAAACAATGGAACTTTTGGATACCCCGGTTCTAGCCTCTGTAGGCTTTATAATATTCAGTCAAATTTTTATAGATAATTTGCCCATAAATCATTAATTCTGGTTTCGATTTCTAAGTTCAACCATTCATCATTTGGATGCAAAAAATGCATAATAATAATAGGGTACATGCAATTGAGGCAGAACTAAAGGATTGATTTCAGCTACCTATATTATTAATTTGTAACAAATGCCTTTCAAATCTATTCATTGAGATTGACATGTAAACGAGTGCATGGGTGGATGGCTGGGTGTCAACTTTGTACTCAAATATACTGGCTGTAGCCATGTATATATATTTTTTATGAAGGCAGGCTTAGTTCTTACTGGATACAAAGTATGACCCAAGTGTGGCTATATTTAACCTACCTAATTTGCCCTGTAAGACCAAAAAGGCGGGAGATCCAAGATGTCTTTGTGTGGATGATTTCTTCCAGATGGTCAAGTCCGGAAATCAGTAACTTTGGTCTCAGTCTATCGCTGTCTTAGTCATTGACCAAACATATCTGCATGAAGCCTACTAAAGATAGCCTCCATGATATCTCCAACCAGCTCATTTCCCTGCCATCTTTCAACCACCGTCATATTCAAAGATTTGCTTTCTATCTGCTGTTCTTACTACTGAGGGTGAGTACAATTTTTATACGAGTATGTCATTTGGAATTGATAATATAAATTGATAAAGATTCTTGTATTATATTGTACCGGATTGTGTCGGAACGGAATTCAGACTGAAATATAATTTCCAATACTATGGTAACGTGTTTGGGGAGTATGTGAATGGCACTATTAGGGTTTATGTTACATTTTCCCTTCCCATATTTCCGGGGTATGGTTTTCATCAGGTTTTATTTCATGCTTTCATTGAGATTCCAGATATTAAATAATATTCCTGATGGGGCCTATCTGCGAGATTATGTATGTAGATGTATTAACAATTATTACTATACACAGTAATATAGAACCCTTTTAATCGCATACTGTATAATCAAAATTTTGCAAGATATGTGCGCATGCGTAGGCCTACTATTGTCACTTTCATTGAAGGACGATCCAAAGATCCCTCGCAGGCTGATTTATTAGGTACTTATTTTATAAAAATAAAGAGATGAAACACTAATTAATATATACATTGTCCGCAGGCGTAATTTATCCTATTATAATACTCTCTTGAATAATTATATTTGAATTGGTGACTATTGGTGAAAATAATTTCAATCAAACGGAAAGATTGGCTTTTAAAATCTGTGAAGATTAGATCTTGTCCCAGGTTCCAATCTTCTCGGATTAAAGTGTCAATCTTTCAGTTCAATCTATTAGATTAACAAAGAACACAATGAATCTAGCGTAGACTGGAAATTCAATCTAATATATCCTGATCAACCGTTGGAATTTTCAATCTAATAGATTGATTCTCAATCGAAACAGATTGGTCACTAATTCCAATCTAATAATTTAAGAGAGTAATAATTTAAGGAATAGGTTTGAAATGGCTCACGCGATAACAATATAGCATACAAAGTATACTATACCATCATATGCATCGAGGTCAATATGCTAAACCAGTGCCATTTAATTGACCCATCCTCCTAAAATTTACAGACCGTTAGATCATACAGTCCAACACAGACCAATGCACACCGATATACTCACAAAGAGCAGACCGATACTAAAAACATACAGACCTATACACATAATACTACTCCTATACCTTGAAAAAAAACCCAGATGAACATATAGCTTCCTACAGCGCAAAACCTGACGGCACTAGACGGTGACGTTAAATATGTCGCTGGTTGTGATTGCAAGCACGGTATGTTTCTGCGCGAACAGGAAATTATTCAGGGGGATGAAATTATAAATATGACACATCGTGATAACATAATAAATGCAAAACACTATTTCATTAATCAACTATATCCGATGTCATTGAGCGGCTTTGGCTTGGGCGGGTCTGCCCGATAGACCATACTAATATAGCAGAAGATTGAACAAATTATAAGGGCAAATGACTAAAGCATGCATTTGGGAAGTCCACCAAGCATCAGACGCGGCAATTCCATTCGTGGGTTGGGGGGGGGGACATATATATTTATATAAAAAATGTGGATTGTTAAAGCATAGGCCTATTGATCTTGTCCCTAGACAGTCAAATACATGTAATTTAAATGTCACCCATTAAAGTATACAAAATGTGTACATCTTTAAACCGGCTATGTTTGCTCTAGCTGGTCCGGTTTTGCCTTTTACAATTTTGCATCTTTTTGTGTTGTTTTCTATTTTTCAGGTTTTCACCTCAGTACATTAGGCGGCGTAAATATCGGAGAAAACATCAGAAGAATGCCGGGGTAACTGGGGACCAACACGCTGCGGTGCTTTTACAGCCTTAAGGGGATGAAAGGCAAAAGTTCCCGCCAAGGTGGACGACATAGAGGAAGCGATTGCAAATACACTGAATATACCAAAAGATAAGACAGCCGCTGGGAAGAAGAGCAATGGCACCAAGGAACAGTTCAATGAGAACCTGTCCGATCTGTCCACATCTGATGAAGAACGTCAACGTTAAATACTCAGGGCTCCAGCGGATATCTAATCCTGGAAATTCGTGAAATTCTGACTGGACTTCTGTTTGAAGCTTTATTGTTGGTCGGAGCATACTTAAAGAACTGATAGGGGGAGGAGATTGCCAGCTTCCAAATTAATTACAATAAATCACCTCTTTACCTAAGAATTGTGTTGCTTCAACTGTTATTCAGTGCTACTTGTTCTATAGAGTTCGAAATTACCTCGCCAATTGAGGATGTTTCAATACAAATTGAAGGGGTGAGGGTTGGAGGTGTAGAAGAAGAGGAATAAATCCTGGAAAGGGTTACCGTACATACCGAATTTTTGACCTAAAGTGATTAAAAGGGATTTTTTCCAGATTTATGCCTGTTGTACTTTAAGTGGGTGAACCCAAGATACCAGTTCCATTGTCAATATTCTTGAAAATGTTATCAAAACGTTCGATCACAACGTTGTGATGACATCTAGGAAACTCCTACTACGTTTTCCAAAACGTTGTCACAACAAAAGTGTCGCAACGTTATCATAACGTTAAATTCTAACGTCCGACCACAACGTTAGGAAACATCTAGAAAACTCCACAAGATCACGTTGCTGCAACGTTTTACCACGACGTTGTCACAACAAAAGTTTCACAACGTTATCATAACGTTAAATTCTAACGTCCAACCACAACGTTAGGGAACATCTACAAAACTCCACAAGATCACGTTGCTACAACGTTTTACCACAACGTTGCCACAACGAAAGTGTAACGTTGTCACAACGTTCTGACAACGTTAAATTGTTAGCTGGGTAACTGCAGGCATAATATTATATAAGATCTATTGGCTTGTACCATGACCTTGCTTCATCCCAAGTTGCACACGTTTCAATCCTTTGTCAGTGGCGACATGTTGGTAGCCTCATTAATATCCAAGATATCCAAACATGAACTATTACGCAGTGTACGGAGAGTAACACTAATGGGCAATTCCCACTATAGCTCAAGTCAATCCCTGGACAATGTTGTCTGGCCTCGATGGCAGCGGGCCGTGCACAGACACCTAGCTGGCCGCTTGAGCTGTGGTTCGGCTATCCGAGCGTTTCCCTTTGTCTTTAACCCAGAATATATTTTGAATCCATGTAAAGGGGTGTATTTTGGTCCTGAAGTTGCCAAAATTATCATAAATGTAAGCTTAATGATCCTTTCTTGGAACAGTAGGAATATTTTATCCATATTATCATATTTACACCAGTTATCAATAGTTGAAAAAAACCCCGCTCCATGTTATAAACATAGGGGAGAGATCATGAGAACAACCCGCGCCTACGGTGGCTCAGGTGCTGTGTACCAGCGTCGCCAACACCGGGGCAAGACAGCATTGTTCAAGGATTAATGTAGAAAGACCCCATTTCAGTCCTAGAAAGATTTACACTGCCCCTTAATCACTTTTCACAGGAGAGACTGATATTCCCATTATCGTGTCTGTTGGAAGAACAAGTTTTACCTGGGTTCAAATATAGCAAGTGGACTAAAATTCCTGACCCACTACCTTTGTTTTTGAACACCGGCTTGAAATTATATTATATTGAAATATACTATACTATACCAATCAGTCCACGCCGTTTGATCGACATTGTCCCATTCGCCGTCAATATTATGGATCTTGACCAAACGAGTATGTGTCGAGAGAATTGTCTAAAACCAAGAAATTATAATTTTCAAGATACATTCGCCACGAGAAAAAAATATACACCATATAAGCGCCAGTTTTCAAAGACTTTCCTTCACGATGTGTCATTTTGGCGCTTTCGTATTGTCATAATTTATTTGATATCCAGGATCAGCCGATCGACACCACATGAATTTTTATGTCATCTGTTTAATTTCAAATATCTTCCTGCAATGTAGGGTGCCTCGGGGTAGAGCCCAACTTCGTTGTTCAACAATCATACTGACAGACAACAAGTCAATTACTTTAATCCTTGAAATATGGATTTCGTTTCAACTCGTCTTTAGGTACGTAGATAGTTATAGTTATAATACAAGAAAGTACCTTTCATGATTTATTCAAGACAATTTTATAATATTACAATTCTAGTCAATTAAATCTTGTGTATAATTGATCTGACTTGTATACTAGTTGCCAGCACAATATTGAGTGTGCTTAAAATTTGAATTGTACTAAGTTGGTTCATTAAATATATCAGTCTTCTGTTTACTTTCCTCTGTAGAACTTCCCAGGCATTGAGTACGTTTTTGAATGTTCATGAGATCTGACTCAAATCGGGAATGTTCATGAGATCTGACTCAAATCGGGAGAATTTTATAATGAAGGCTGTAAATTCTTGAAGGTTGAAGGAAGCTGTAAATGGACCCTTGTCCCCTCCTCTTACTGGAGAGAGATCCTCTTAGACGAAGATTAATTCGGACGTTGAAAACGTCCCATGAATAAAATGGCGCCTGTTTTGTTGTGACGGATGAAGAACAAGAAGGGGTGATCGGCAACAAATCTTAATGGAAGCGAAATAGAGGTTATGGAAACCACCACAGCCGTAGCCGCCGCAGCTTCTGTCCCCTCTTCCTTGACCTCAACAAAAGCCTTGTGGAAGACTTTTGAAACGTGCAATGGAGCCGTATCATGAATGCCAGACAGATTCGCTGTACTTTCATCGAATAGGTCTACCATACCCAGTCTAATGAGAATATCGCTAAGTTGAGAATTCTGTTCTATCTTGAATTTTGGTAACCCAACCGTTACTGTTTGAAGCCGGGTGACGGTATTCACTGACTGTAGAATGGCCGACGTGATACCTTCTTCAAGCCGGGTCAGGCCATCTCGTTGATTGGGTAACATTACAATCATGCTGACGTCATTTTGAACGTAAGGCAATTCCAAGATTTGGCAATCTAGTTCCGGTATTGCACCAAAAGGAAACTTGGCGCGCTGAGACATCATGTCTATCTGTATTTCCTCGTCTCTTGAGATGTGAAACGTACTAAGCTTTGTGGATTTGGTTTCGAACTTTGTTTGCCAATTCCCTGTGAAATATATCGCGTTCACTAAGACCATAACGGTCAATGGTGTCACTCCACCTCGGGGAATTAAACCTGTTATTTTATCGGCCGTCTTTTCCTCAACCCATTGGTTGATACGATGCCTGGCACCTTCAGAGTCAGCAACGAAATTAACATTCGTGACCTCGGATTGGTAAAATGAATTCAAAATGTCCAGAAACTTTTCGGCAGGTTTGAAATTTTCGTCCACATAAACTCTGTTTGCCGTATTCAAGACGTAGGAGGCGTTATCCCGGATTACACTCCCAAGAAGATTGCTAAATGATGAGGGTACGTCAACTATGGTGTCAAAGTGGAGGACGTTTGACATTTGTGTGGCAGTTGTTCCCCTAGCTCCAGCGTAAGTCATCCCTAATGCAGTATATATACTTATTGGCGAGAAAAATATATTTTCTTTTGGATTGTCAATGTCAAGTTGGCCGTATAGGTCAAGAGAAAAGGTGGTCAGGCTCCCAACAAGTTCGTTCGCCTCTTCAGGTTTAGTTCCGCTCGTTTGAATTGGCGATGCCATACTGCCGACCAAGAAGAGAAGACACAAGACAGCACTGCCCCCTCGAAACGCGCGGCGAAAGTTTTCACCCGAACAGTCGACCATGGTGTGCGGTGTAGATGATTTTATGATCTGCAAATGGTGAAAATGAGATTGAGATAAATATATAAATTCAGTGTATAAGGAATTTTCAGACTCTTCGTGAAGTCATATGTTGACAAAAGGTAGCATTGTTTCACAGTGAGTTAGTGAACAGAATTTAACGTCGCTTTCAACTATATTTCAGCATGGTACCATCCACCCTCCATCCACCCTATAAAACATTGAGGACAGCACACAAGACACGGACAGGACGCGTACACGGTACAAGTGATATTACAGTACTAGACATCACATTATCAAGTTCCTGTTGCTCCTCAGCAAATTGCATTGGAGCGAATGGAATCCGTGCCCACCACAGTTGCCTGGCCTGTGGGATATTGGATGGTCGATCTCTACGTATAAATTCTTTAAATAAATTATGAAAATTAATATATATATATTTTTTAAATCGATTTGTTTTTAAAATATTATTTCTATGTGTATTTCTCTTTCATCTTTGGCTCAATTAAAGTCATTCCCTATAATGTCAAGCCGAGTTACTACAGTTTTTAATTATCTACCATAACCTGCCCTCTTTTATTCTATGTCATAGAGGGCAGGGTATGGTAGATAATTAATATGAGATTGATCTAATCAAAACCCCTCGGCTTTCCCCAAGTGATTGTGACCCATGTGTAGTGTAAATTGGGGAAGAGATAGTTCTATGTGGGATGATCAAGATATACGGGTAGTACATTCAGGCATATAGGACAGAAATAGAAAATTATATATCTGTAAAGGGGCATAACTCGAGGGTCGAGGGGAGCCACTTTCGATAGGCGTCTGACTTAGCACTCTGTAAAATAAGAACAGAGACGAATAAGCTGTACCGAACATGGATCTGCAGATTGAACTTGTACATTCAGCTACAGATAACAAAATTGGAGATTATTACATCCGAAAGGGGCATAACTCCATAAGCCGAGGCGAGTTATCCTTTGCTGGCTTGTAGAATACAACAATATAAATAAGTTTCCAAAATATAGTAGCTATACCGAACACAGTTCTGCAGATATAGTTGGTTACATTCAGGCATATAGGACAGAAATAGAAATTAATAAATCAATAAAGGGGCATCACTCTGTAAAGTATGGGCCGAGGGGAGCCACTTTCAATAGGCGTCTGACTTAGCACTAGATAAATAAGTGTTGAAAATTTGGTGGTTGTATCTCAAGCGGTTTTGCCTAAAATGCGTTAACGGACGGACGGACGTACGGACGGACGGACGGACGTACATGGCAACAACAATACCCCGAGGCCAAAATGGCCGAGGGGTAAAAACTGTAGTAACTCGGCTTGACATTATAGGGAATGACTTTAATTGAGCCAAAGATGAAAGAGAAATACACTTAGAAAAAATATTTTAAAAAATAAAAAAAAATAAAAAACCGATTTAAAAAAAATATATATATTTATTAATTTTCATAATTTATTGGAAAAAATTTATACGTAGACATCGACCATCCAATATCCCACAGGCCAGGCAACTGTGGTGCCCACCCAACCACCCGCGCATTGTTTCACAGCTCGATATAATACAGATTATGTGTGAAAGTTCACTCAAATAAGAGTGGAAATTCATCCCGCTCAAGTTGACTGTTCAAAGGAAAACCATGAAGATGCAAAACACATGCAGACTTTAAAGGGCTCTTCTGTCGAGTAAACCATAATATGCACTGACGATGGGAAACATAAAACGACATAATATGAGAAGCACTGTGACCCCACAGGCTACTGTTCAGACTGCATTGGGGCCAAAACAATCTGATTACAACTCAGACTAAATAACCGCTCCTCTATCGGACATGTCGCTAATTAAGATCTGGGACAGTCCCTATAACAAATCCGTCAGTGGAACTCCGAATCAAATAGTTTCCGGGTCAAATAGTCGCCCAAATGAGACGCCTCGTAGTATAGCGTGTCGGCTTATCTCCTAATATTAACGTTGTTGTTGCGATGCAGTTATGAACTGATTTTATGAAAACAAAATAACCGTACCTACATATTCAGCAGTGCAAGAAATATCCCTTGATCTTTTCACCTGGTCTGTCATTGAAGAGAGCAACGGGGAGCAAATAATAATTTTCGGTAATTGCTCATGGACTGGAGAGCAAGAACTTCGTCAGCCGCCTGCGCCTCGTCCGTACACTCGGCAACATCTGAGTGAACTTGAGTGAAATTTGAGAGAATTTCACTCAAATCTGAGTTGATAACTCACTCAAGTTGAGTGAAGTTGATTCCATTCAAGTTGAACTCAAGTGGATGTTTAAACATCTACCCAGAGCTTGACTCAGATAGTTTGACCTTCTGGTACGGAAGTGGAAAGAAGAACGTGATTTTCTGAATAAGAACTTGTATTCCACGAGCGTTCTCACTTTTACGATTTTGAGCCATCGATTACATCGAAAATTTACCTTTTCACATCTGGTAGGTCCGCAGGGCTATTATAATATGATCAAAGATCTTTGGTTCGTGTTTTTTTCTATTCCGCATAATCAGGTGCTCGAAGCCGTATGTTCGAGATCCAAGCTGTCCATGTACAGTTACAATGATAGTAGTGTGGCTGAGATTGAAACCCAGCTCCATTCATGATGTTTTTGGTCCCATTGCAGTTAGAATATTTGCCTGTGGGATCACACGGCTTCTCATAGTATATCGTTGTATGTTACCCATCGCCAGTGTGTACTATGTTATGGCTTACTCGACAGTGGGGCTCTTTAAACTCGGCATGTGGTTTACATCTCCATGGTGTTTAAATGAACAGTTCTCCATGGTGTTCAAATGAACAGTCACAATCAAAGCCTGACTGAGATACATACTCTGTCTGAGATACATACTCTGTCTGAGATACATACTCTGTCTGAGATACATACTCTGTCTGAGATACATACTCTGTCTGAGATACATACTCTGTCTGAGATACATACTCTGTCTGAGATACATACTCTGTCTGAGATACATACTCTGACTGAGATACATACTCTGTCTGAGATACATACTCTGACTGAGATACATACTCTGTCTGAGATACATACTCTGTCTGAGATACATACTCTGTCTGAGATACATACTCTGTCTGAGATACATACTCTGACTGAGATACATACTCTGTCTGAGATACATACTCTGTCTGAGATACATACTCTGTCTGAGATACATACTCTGTCTGAGATACATACTCTGTCTGAGATACATACTCTGTCTGAGATACATACTCTGTCTGAGATACATACTCTGTCTGAGATACATACTCTGGAAAACAACTTGGAAAATCACATGGATAAAATATAATGGTCAGTGATTAGTCTTGCTGGCATCAATGGAAACTGTTGACCGCTTCTCTCATGTAGGAAATCATCTTGTGTTTATATTATTTTATTTCATACACATTTGAAAGTGGTCCTGTTATTCGAAATAGGTCTTCCTATTTTTGACGTGGACATTTTTTATGGACGACGGATCTTGCTATACGTACTATACGTGATATACGTACATGATGAGTTATCACTTTATGGGGTATATGGAAGAAAAAACTCAAATACGAAAGATCCGTGAACCACTCTTGAGCGTCATCCTGGTTTGTTCGTGATAAGCGAGATAGTACGTTTGCTCCATTTTTTTTTCTTTGCCCATAACGTTAAAAAATAAATGAAAATAATGTGAGATTTATTTACGTCAAGAGCAAAGATGATATTATCGGCATAAAAAGTTTAAATGTCCAGCTGGACAAACTGCGTCTCTTGTATATGCTGTGATTCAAAGACGCGTTAAACTGAAAGGTGCCACCCAGTCACCCATACACCTTTACATAGGAAAGGCATGTAAGGGGACAGCGGGCACAGAAAGATGGCAACCTTTTCAAAAATTCTCTCAGTCAAAGTTTGTAACCTCCTAAACTGTCGGCGCAACCTCCAAACAGGGTTATCTCCAGTCGATCTGGCAGAAGGGGAGATAACCCTGTTTGGAGGTTGACTTGAGAGATGGAGAATGCATCCAGTATATTTTGCAGAAGAATGAATAAATTATATGCTCAACTATTTGACAAGAGCGCAGAGTAAATCAATAGTCTTGTTCAGCTGTGATATCCCAAGCCGACTCCGCTCCATTTAGAAACGGGCGATGCTGATTGGCCGGGAGCCATGCGCACAAAAGCTGCGCGACACGGTTTAACTAGGGTGAAATCAGAGGGTTTTTATGAAAGTAGGAGGTATACAATCTTATGCCATGAGAATGTTCGAATGGGTAAACATTACATGTCCCCCACCCCCACCCACTCAGACAGACACAGTACGATAACATTCGCAAATTCTTGAAGATCTCCGGTCCCTTTCGGAGATTTCCGCTCGGAAATCCGAATGCGTGCAATAATATACCGATACTTACCAAATCTGTTTACCGGTAATGTCGGTAGGAATATCCCTTCACGTCAACGGTAATTCCTGCACAAAATGTACATTCACTGAAGTCGCCCAGTTCTTATATGTATGTAAACAGGACATGCCTGACATGATATTCGAAGGACAAGGATGGGTTTTCACCTTCAATAATTGGTCGACTATTTGTCCATCAGAAACGCGTGAAATTGTGGGTAAAGGTTCCTTGTTGATCATTTTAATTGTCCCAAGCTTATCGTGTCGTGCCGGTACCTTCCGGAAAATCCTCAGTGCAAATAAACAACAGTTTACGTATTTCTTTTGTGCTTTCTTTCCTAAATGTTGAAAACAATAGACGGAAGTGAAAAAATTACGTTCCGTTTATGAAATGCACATCATTGCTAGAGGGCATGCTGTATGGTTGGCCATCCCTGCCACAATTCGTCGTTTTATACCATGGTATAAACTATTTATAGGATGCCTGTAAATATTTTGCACCATTGTATAAACTGCCAATCCTGCCATAATTCGTATTTACAGATACCGTAATTATTTTGTACCATGGTATAAAATCGCCAAGTCTGCCATAATTCGTATTTACAGGATGCCTGTAATAATATATACCATGGCATCCTGTAAATACGAAATGTGGCAGGCTTGGCGATTTTATACCATGGTATAAAATAACTAGAACTCATGGACTTCGAAAGGCCACCCACAATTTTTAGACTGGTATACAGATATTATAGTACATGTAGGATTGCATTATTTATTGAATACACAACATATGAGCAGAAGATTCGCATCTTTACTCCCCAGACTCGTCACAGGTAATGCCTCCCTGGCAGATACATTTAACAGTCGCCAATGAGAACTAAGAAAAAGTATCCATTGCTGGTTTGCGTGCTAAAAGACGGACAGATGCTCGTTTTTATAAATAATTTGGTTTCTATTTTCCGGAAAGGCAAAAAAAAGGTTCAGTATTTTCCGGAAAATAGATACCCTTGCCAAATATATTTATTACAAGGTACTGGGAATGGATAGGACAAGCAAGGCCGCCTCAGAAACATCTTCCAGACAACACTCACTAACAAGAACTAAGATCGGTACTAGATTGGAATAAATGAACTTGAACTGAACAGATATGTGCGGTCAAACATGGACAACGACTGTATTTATGAATATGTGGCTTTCTATACCCCCAAAAATTAAAACAAGTATCTGTAAAGTAGATACTCTGGACAAAAATAGTTATTCTCTGCTACCAAGAATACAGACTTTTATATTTAAGAGGATTTCTCGGTATTCGGTCATGTTTCCTCAGTATTCGATCATGTTAACTTTATGGGAGCTTTCCCCTATTTCGACCTCATCACATCCATGAAAACAGTCAGTGACCAGTGTGTGTGAGGTAGCTCGACTGGAAGACAAGCAAAGTAGCTGATCATAATCTAAGATATTTAATAAAAATTATTTTCTCAGAAAAAGAGTATATCAGATACATCTAAAAAAAATTATATATGGTATCTGGCAAGATAGATACTTTCTGCTTGTCCTGTGATATGATGAAAGATAAACAGCTTCAAACTCTGACCAACTTTTGTGCTGTTTTGCAAAAAAAAATGAGGTAATTCAATCTTTATTTCATGAGTAAAAGGTACACGATGGTGTGAAGCCTACAAATTCGGAACAATGAGTGTAATGCATAAGCAAAGTCACTCCGAATAAAGTTAACAAACGCATATTGACAGTCTCAATATTTCGACAAAGTAATATTTGTCATCAAGAGAAATATCAAAACTGACCTCGTTTCATCCCTTTCTGTCATGGTCCATGGTGGTTAATTTATATTGGACGGATTATATTAGGAATTTAGGTGAGAAATACAGCTTCTTCAACAGGGCTACCCGGCTTAACTCGGGATGCGTCTATGACGACTTGTCTCCAGCCGCGAGAGATAAAAGACTTGCTGCTTATGTTCCGTCTATAATCTGCCTTGATTGTGATAATATGACAACTAAGTTTTAAAAACTTATTGAGACCTATGAATTGAGTCACAACGATCAATTGATCAAATAGGCCTACCGTAATTATTACGGACAAAACTATAAAATTAGCGCCTTGCTCAACTCACGACGCAACCTCCCCACAGCGCATGCTCCATTTCGCAGGCTCCAATAACATCCCTGCCTCCAATAGCGGAAGTTGACCTTTACTACGTTGCTATGACGTATAGGGGAAACCAACCAACGCACGGTTCAGTTTGAATCCGACCAAACGACCCCTTTAGTGTTGCACATGAGCGAACTACTTTCATATGCTCTGTCCAGATAAACAGGGAAAATTATCTCCAGATAATTCTTTTTAACGCTAGGTCAACGGAGGTATTATGCAGACTTGAAAAGTAATCAAAATTTTCGTTAAACATCTATTTTGCTATATATGATGTCACTGCCGGCGATGTGCGCGAAGGCCCCGAATCCGGTCCAAAAATCTGACTGGTGGCTGGGGTGTTATTAGACCCCCCAGCGAGGTGGTTGCTTAAACCCACCACCCATCCACCACACTTGCACTCACTCACACCGACCGCCATCTTAAACCCACCACCCATCCACCACAGCCGCCATCTTAAGCCCACCACCCATCCACCACACTTGCACTCACTCACACCGGCCGCCATCTTAAGCCCACCACCCATCCACCACACTTGCACTCACTCACACCGACCGCCATCTTAAACCCACCACTCATCCACCACAGCCGCCATCTTAAACCCACCACCCATCCACCACACTTGCACTCACTCACACCCCATGTGACACAATACGCGCTTCTGATTGACTACCTCCACGTGACCTCCACAAAACATGCAAATTTCCGGGGTCAATTGGCCTCATTTTACTCTTTGTATACTACTTATATAAATCCTTACATGAATTGCTTTGTTGTGCAGTGAACAGTTCGATTGAATGCCGCCAGTTATAATAATAATAATAATAATAATAATAATAATAACAATAATAATAATGAACTATATTTAACGTCGATGGCCCGTTCAGTCGAGAAGGCCGATCTTCCACAGGGTCGACAACCGATCATTTTAATTATAAGATAATTTTTTTTAGGATATTGAATATTTGAAGGGTTTAAAATGATGTGGCCGGGTTACAATCACGGTGTTCAAAGATATATATCAGTTTATAGTAGCTTTGTGCTTCCTCTGAATGAGTTTTAATCATGTAATCAGTACTGTTTTGTAAATTACAGTACAATGTATTGATTCGAATGCCGTTTTTTTCTATCTGGCGGTCACATAGTTAATGATTTTCCAACAGATGACTTGATAGGGTTATTACATCAGCGCTCTGAAATAATTGTATCTAATACCACTCAAGCCGGTGCTGGGGGCGTGTGGTCATGTTATTCAAGATGACCACATGAACAGCTACAAGCGTGGCTGGGATACAAATCATCACAAGGGTCACTTTTGGTTCTTGTGATGTTTTAGAAATATGCAGTCAGTATATTTATCTGTGGGGTCATGTGACTTCTTATCAGTACGGCGGCATCGTTTCCCAGCAACCTTTTAATGTTGCGTTCAATTCGAACGTTGTGAATGTGCAGTCTGCATACTTGTGTGAGTAGAATATAGAGCTATATTTTAATACCTGCGATATCTCTCTCAGAGCAAAATTTTACTATACTGGTTCGTCATTGTGGGGCCGCATCTGTGTGCCGTGTGCGGATATTCTTTAATGGACGACGGCTGAATTATGAATGACGGACTAGACGCTTGTAATCAGTAATTTCCTTCAACGAAGGGATTATATATCCTTCAGAGCTTGGCTAATATAGAGATTATTCAGTGCTAGGAGATCGTCTATATAGCGTTTGGTGAATAGGAAGAAACGGGCTTTGAAATGGCAATTTCTGCAAAAAATATTTTCACATAAGAACAGATATATGTCTGCCAAAAGTGTACGCTATTGGAATATTGTTTTGCAGAATGTCACATAGATATTGTTCCTGGTGCTCCTATCTGAACAACGCTCATCGTATTCCAAATATCATTTAGTAAAATGAAGTATTTTTTTTTGAAAATTGCATCCCAACGTTATTCAGACGATTTCCAGGTACGGAAATCACGTTGGGCACACCGGTTCTCGTTAGATCGCCGGAGTTAAGGTGGTTCATTCCTCAAAACTTTGTCCGGTGACCAATCCTAATATTTTTGTTGTGAGTAGCTGGGGTGTTGACCAGTAGTAAAACGTTAAAAAATTGATTTTTTTTGTACGTAGCCGCGAATATCACAACGTCAACCGTTTTTTTATACGGATATATATTCACACGTATGTTTATTTATACGGAGAAACTTCCACGGGTCTTGGAAAGACCGAAAAGTTGAACATAAATGCAATAATTGTATATGAGTTAGGCATTTCATCGAAATGTATGACGTTGGAAATTACATTTTCAGACTATGAAACCCTCTCCCAAATCGAAAATCATCCGGTGACCTATGGTGATATTTTAAACACAGCTTCCCCACCATTTGATCTTTTTATTAATCAAATAAAAAGTGAGGGTCTTCGATCTACTTTTTTATATAAACTGCTTTGAGTGACCCTATCCCCAGAGTTTTCTAATATTTGCGACGGCATTACCTCCCCTGGTAACGTCTTTTATCAGAAAAGGCGATATATGGCGTTGGAAGAGTTATTACAGGGGAAATAACCCTGTGTAATGACGTCGCCGACGTCGTTTGAGGCATGAACCACCTTAGGGTGCACTCCGGAGATTCTTTTATTCGGCATGGAATAGACTATGGGTCCGTTTTTCGGCCACCAGTTGTCGCAAAACCTTCAACCCAAATCACTTATATGTATATATTTTCTGAAAGAGCATGATGAAACTATTGTTTTAAGATATAACACTGCTATGTTATAGAAAAATTTAACTCGAACACTCTTCTCCATGCTTGCTTCATTTTTCCTAGAAAACCCCTTAAAAATGTCGAAAAATGGTCAGATTCGGCTCAATTTCCAGAAAAATCTGTAAGAGCGATTTCGGTAAACTTCAACACTCATAGATTCCCTGATTCGAGTCTCAACTTAAAAAGGCAAAAAAGGGGGCGAAGAGCTTCCTAACCGTTTTTTGTCAGATTTTCTTCCGTAAATGAGTCCCGATTTTTAAGGCGCACAAGGGGGCATAACTGAGGCAGGACAAACTTTACTCCATGATCCCGATCAGCGTATGAGGCAAGCCAGCACTCGATTTGTACGTACTCGTTTGCAGTTGATATTGCTGAACAGGGGATGGCATTATAGATATAGCTATTAAGAAGACAAGAAGAATTATGATGTAGCAGAACAAGGGCAGTCTATCGTATTTATGAAATTAGAGAGGGGCCATTACTACAAAAGAAAACTGCGGAGGGCCACCTTAAGGGGCAGGATGTTTTTTACAGAATTTAATTATTCACATGTATCGTAATCTCCAGTGTTGCAGGCCATGGCGGCATACAACGCCTTGCCAGTTATACATATTATTTTGGGAAATCCGACCGATAACTTTCCCCCTACCCCATCTTTGTTTTGATCAATTTGCCAATTCTAGCAGGATTTTCGAGAACAAAACTCAAAATTAACCTATTTCTTCTTAATAATGGTCATCCATTCGGCAATATGAAGGCCGTGGTTACTTTTTCGCTTTCCAATGATAGCAGAAACGCAGGAAAATGCAAATAAGCGATGTAACCAAGTCAAATTATTGGTAATTTTGCACTCAATTTTCTCTTAGAAACATGGGAAATACTTCAGAAACTTGAGAAATAATTTGTAAAACCATAATAATATACATCCATTCCATCCTTTATGGACTGAAATGGGTTCTCTTGTAAAGAAAATTTACACTGGCAAATTTATATCATTCTGATAGGACCTCGTTCTGCCATAATATCCAACGAAATCTCAGTCCAGGGGGAGATAACTCCTGTATGGAATACAGTATGCAGTAACCTCAATTGTATACTAATGGACACACTGTGGATTATTTTAATCGAACTCCTGGTCTTTTTTCCACCTGCTTCCGAAAATAGGGCTTCAGGTATAACTAGGCAGTCAAAATTAAACAATCTGGCGTAATGATACATCTCCGCTCCGTAACGGAGTCTACATTAAGATAATGCATAGACTCCGCTATTATGCCTTAAGGGTGCACTCCGGAGATTCTTTTATTCGGCATAGAATAGACTATGGCTCCGTTTTTCGGCCACCGGTTGTCGCAAAACCTTCAACCCAAATCACTGATATGTATATATTTTCTGAAAGAGCATGATGAAACTATTATTTTAAGATATAACACTTACTGCTATGTTATAGAAAAGAAATTTAACTCGAACATTCTTCTCCATGCTTGCTTCATTTTTTCCAAGAAAGCCCTTAAAAATGTCGAAAAATGGTCAAATTCGGCTCAATTTCCAGAAAATCTGTAAGAGCGATTTCAATTAAACTTCTTGCACTCACGTTCCCTGGTCGGTCTCAACTTAAAAGGCAAAAAAAAAAAAGGGGTGAAAACCTACAACAGTTTTTGTCAGATTTTCTTCCCGTAAATGAGTCCCGATTTTTGAAGCACACCCAAGGGGGCATAACTGAGGCAGGACAAACTTTACTCCATGATCCCGATCAGCGTGTAGACGAAGCCAGCACTCGATTTGTACGTACTCGTTTGCAGCGTTGGTAATGCTGAATAGGATGGCAGTATAGATATAAGCTATTAAGAAGACAAGAAGAATTATGATGTAGCAGAACAAGGGCAGTCTATCGTATTATGAAATTGAGAGGGGCCATTACTACGAAACTGCGGAGGGCCACCTTAAGGGGCGGGATGTTTTTTACGAAATTAATTATTCACATGTATCGTAATCTCAGAGCGTTTGCGAGTATGGCGGTATACAACACTTGCCAGTTATACATATTATTTTGGGGAATCCGACCGATAACTTTCCCCATACCCCATCTTTGTTTTCATCAATTTTGCCAATTCTAGCAGGATTTTCGAGAACAAAACTCAAAATTAACCTATTTCTTCTGAATAATGGTCATCCCTTCGGCAATATGAAGGCCGTGGTTACTTTTCCGCTTTCCAATGATAGCAGAAACGCAGGAAAATGCAAATAAGCGATGTAACCAAGTCAAATTATTGGTAATTTTGCACTCAATTTTCTCTTAGAAACATGGGAAATACTTCAGAAACTTGAGAAATAATTTGTAAAACCATAATAATAAACATCCATTCCATCCTTTATGGACTGTAAATGGGTTCTCTTGTAAAGAAAATTTACACTGGCAAATTTATATCATTCTGATAGGACCTCGTTCTGCCATAATATCCACCGAAATCTCAGTCCAGGGGGAGATAACTCCTGTATGGAATACAGTATGCAGTAACCTCAATTGTATACTAATGGACACACTGTGGATTATTTTAATCGAACTCCTGGTCTTCTTTCCACCTGCTTCCGAAAAATAGAGCTTCAGGTATAACTAGGCAGTCAAAATTAAACAATCTGGCGTAATGATACATCTCCGCTCCGTAACGGAGTCTACATTAAGATAATGCATAGACTCCACTATTATGCCTTAAAGGGTACACTCCGGAGATTCTTTTATTCGGCATGGAATAGACTATGGGTCCGTTTTTCGGCCACCAGTTGTCGCGAAACCTTCAACCCAAATCACTTATATGCATATATTTTCTGAAAGAGCATGATGAAACTATTATTTTAAGATATAACACTGCTATGTTATAGAAAAATTTAACTCGAACATTCTCCTCCATGCTTGCTTCATTTTTCCTGGAAAACCCCTTAAAAATGTCGAAAAATGGTCAAATTCGGCTCAATTTCCAGAAAAATCTGTAAGAGCGATTTCAATTAAACTTCTTACTCACGTTCCTTGGTCCGGTCTCAACTTAAAAAGGCAAAAAAAAGGGGATGTTAACCTAACCGTTTTTTGTCAGATTTTCTTCCCGTAAATGAGTCCCGATTTTTAGGCACACCCAAGGGGGCATAACTGAGGCAGGACAAACTTTACTCCATGATCCCGATCAGCGTGTAGACGAAGCCAGCACTCGATTTGTACGTACTCGTTTGCAGCGTTGGTAATGCTGAAGGATGGCATTATAGATATAAGCTATTAAAAAGACAAGAAGAATTATGATGTAGCAGAACAAGGGCAGTCTATCGTATTATGAAATTGGAGAGGGGCCATTACTACGAAACTGTGGAGGGCCACCTTAAGGGGCAGGATGTTTTTACGAAATTAATTATTCACATGTCGTAATCTCAGAGTGTTTGCAGTATGGCGGTATACAACACTTGCCAGTTATATATTATTTTAAATCCGACCGATAAGCTTTCCACTACCCCATCTTTGTTTTGATCAATTTTGCCAATTCTAGCAGGATTTTCGAGAACAAAACTCAAAATTAACCTATTTCGTCTTAATAATGGTCATCCATTCGGCAATATGAAGGCCGTGGTTACTTTTCCGCTTTCCAATGATAGCAGAAACGCGGGAAAATGCAAATAAGCTATGTAACCAAGTCAAATTATTGGTAATTTTGCACTCAATTTTCTCTTAGAAACATGGGAAACACTTCAGAAACTTGAGAAATAATTTGTAAAACCATAATAATATACATCCATTCCATCCTTTATGGACTGTAAATAGGTTCTCTTGTAAAGAAAATTTACACTGGCAAATTTATATCATTCTGATAGGACTTCGTTCTGCCATAATATCCACCGAAATCTCAGTCCAAGGGGAGATAACTCCTGTATGGAATACAGTATGCAGTAACCTCAATTGTATACTAATGGACACACTGTGGATTATTTTAATCGAACTCCTGGTCTTCTTTCCACCTGCTTCCGAAAATAGCGCTTCAGGTATAACTAGGCAGTCAAAATTAAACAATCTGGCGTAATGATACATCTCCGCTTCGTAACGGAGTCTACATTAAGATAATGCATAGACTCCACTATTATGCCTTAAGGGGCAGGATGTTTTTTACGAAATTAATTATTCACACGTATCGTAATCTCAGAATGTTTGCGAGTATGGCGGTATACAACACTTGCCAGTTATACATATTATTTTGGGAAATCCGACCGACAACTTTCCCCCTACCCCATCTTTGTTTCGATCAATTTTGCCAATTCTAGCAGGATTTTCGAGAACAAAACTCAAAATTAACCTATTTCTTCTTAATAATGGTCATCCATTCGGCAATATGAAGGCCGTGGTTACTTTTCCACTTTCCAATGATAGCAGAAACGCGGAAAAATGCAAATAAGCGATGTAACCAAGTCAAATTATTGGTAATTTTGCACTCAATTTTCTCTTAGAAACATGGGAAATACTTCAGAAACTTGAGAAATAATTTGTAAAACCATAATAATATACATCCATTCCATCTTTTATGGACTGTAAATGGGTTCTCTTGTAAAGAAAATTTACACTGGCAAATTTATATCATTCTGATAGGACCTCGTTCTGCCATAATATCCACCGAAATCTCAGTCCAGGGGGAGATAACTCCTGTATGGAATACAGTATGCAGTAACCTCAGTTGTATACTAATGGACACACTGTGGATTATTTTAATCGAACTCCTGGTCTTCTTTCCACCTGCTTCCGAAAATAGCGCTTCAGGTATAACTAGGCAATCAAAATTAAACAATCTGGCGTAATGATACATCTCCGCTCCGTAACGGAGTCTACATTAAGATAATGCATAGACTCCACTATTATGCCTTAAAGGGTGCACTCGGAAATTCTTTTTATTCGGCATGGAATATGAACTGTCTGGGTCCGTTTTTCGGCCACCAGTTGTCGCAAAATCTTCAACCCAAATCACTTATATGTATATATTTTCTGAAAGAGCATGATGAAACTATTATTTTAAGATATAACACTGCTATGTTATAGAAAAATTTAACTCGAACATTCTCCTCCATGCTGGCTTCATTTTTCCTAGAAAACCCCTTAAAAATGTCGAAAAATGGTCAAATTCGGCTCAATTTCCAGAAAAATCTGTAGAGCGATTTCAATTAAACTTCTTACTCACGTTCCCTGGTCCGGTCTCAACTTAAAAAGGCAAAAAAAAGGGGGTGTTAACCTAACCGTTTTTTGTCAGATTTTCTTCCGTAAATGAGTCCCGATTTTTAGGCACACCCAAGGGGCATAACTGAGGCAGGACAAACTTTACTCCATGATCCCGATCAGTGTGTAGACGAAGCCAGCACTCGATTTGTACGTACTCGTTTGCAGCGTTGATAATGCTGAATAGGATGGCATTATAGATATAAGCCATTAAGAAGACAAGAAGAATTATGATGTAGCAGAACAAGGGCAGTCTATCGTATTATGAAATTAGAGAGGGGCCATTACTACGAAACTGCGGAGGGCCACCTTAAGGGGCAGGATGTTTTTTACGAAATTAATTATTCACATGTGTCGTAATCTCAGAGTGTTTGCGAGTATGGCGGTATACAACACTTGCCAGTTATACATATTATTTTGGGAAATCCGACCGATAACTTTCCCCTACCCCATCTTTGTTTTGATCACTTTTGCCAATTCTAGCAGGATTTTCGAGAACAAAACTCAAAATTAACCTATTTCTTCTTAATAATGGTCATCCATTCGGCAATATGAAGGCCGTGGTTACTTTTCCGCTTTCCAATGATAGCAGAAACGCGGGAAAATGCAAATAAGCGATGTAACTAAGTCAAATTATTGGTAATTTTGCACTCAATTTTCTCTTAGAAGCATGGGAAATACTTCAGAAACTTGAGAAATAATTTGTAAAACCATAATAATATACATCCATTCCATCCTTTATGGACTGTAAATGGGTTCTCTTGTAAAGAAAATTTACACTGGCAAATTTATATCATTCTGATAGGACTTCGTTCTGCCATAATATCCACCGAAATCTCAGTCCATGGGGAGATAACTCCTGTATGGAATACAGTATGCAGTAACCTCAATTGTATACTAATGGATACACTGTGGATTATTTTAATCGAACTCCTGGTCTTCTTTCCACCTGCTTCCGAAAATAACGCTTCAGGTATAACTAGGCAGTCAAAATTAAACAATCTGGCGTAATGATACATCTCCGCTCCGTAACGGAGTCTACATTAAGATAATGCATAGACTCCACTATTATGCCTTAAAGGGTGCACTCCGGAGATTCTTTTATTCGGCATGAAATAGACTATGGGTCCGTTTTTCGGCCACCAGTTGTCGCAAAATCTTCAACCCAAATCACTTATATGTATATATTTTCTGAAAGAGCATGATGAAACTATTATTTTAAGATATAACACTGCTATGTTATAGAAAAATTAACTCGAACATTCTCCTCCATGCTTGCTTCATTTTTCCTAGAAAACCCCTTAAAAATGTCGAAAAATGGTCAAATTCGGCTCAATTTCCAGAAAAATCTGTAAGAGCGATTTCAATTAAACTTCTTACTCACGTTCCCTGGTCCGGTCTCAACTTAAAAAGGCAAAAAAAAGGGGGTAATAACCTAACCGTTTTTTGTCAGATTTTCTTCCCGTAAATGAGTCCCGATTTGTAGGCACACCCAAGGGGCATAACTGAGGCAGGACAAACTTTACTCCATGATCCCGATCAGCGTGTAGACGAAGCCAGCACTCGATTTGTACGTACTCGTTTGCAGCGTTGATAATGCTGAACAGGATGGCATTATAGATATAAGCTATTAAGAAGACAAGAAGAATTATGATGTGGCAGAACAAGGGCAGTCTATCGTATTATGAAATTAGAGAGGGGCCATTACTACGAAACTGCGGAGGGCCACCTTAAGGGGCAGGATGTTTTTTACGAAATTAATTATTCACATGTATCGTAATCTCAGAGTGTTTGCGAGTATGGCGGTATACAACACTTGCCAGTTATACATATTATTTTGGGAAATCCGACCGATAACTTTCCCCTACCCCATCTTTGTTTTGATCACTTTTGCCAATTCTAGCAGGATTTTCGAGAACAAAACTCAAAATTAACCTATTTCTTCTTAATAATGGTCATCCATTCGGCAATATGAAGGCCGTGGTTACTTTTCCGCTTTCCAATGATAGCAGAAACGCGGGAAAATGCAAATAAGCGATGTAACTAAGTCAAATTATTGGTAATTTTGCACTCAATTTTCTCTTAGAAGCATGGGAAATACTTCAGAAACTTGAGAAATAATTTGTAAAACCATAATAATATACATCCATTCCATCCTTTATGGACTGTAAATGGGTTCTCTTGTAAAGAAAATTTAAACTGGCAAATTTATATCATTCTGATAGGACCTCGTTCTGCCATAATATCCACCGAAATCTCATTCCAGGGGGAGATAACTCCTGTATGGAATACAGTATG
>JAVTVY010013252.1:0-56901 GCA_036873755.1 Hanleya hanleyi | reverse complement strand
GGTCCCGCTTGATGATGAATGTGTTTTTTGTCATCTTTTCCATATTCTCCACTCCCCTTCTAAAGAAGAACAGACGTACATCGAACTGAACTTTATTTGCAAGCCCAGTTGGAGTTTTTTGGGACATGAGAACAGACTTGTAGAGTTTACAACGATCGGACTCGTTTATGGGCTCATAATGATCGGTGTCGCCTTTTCCAGATGCCTTCAACTCTGCAAGTGCGGTTTTGAAGCACTCGTTGGCTTCATTAAACTCCGAATTTCTAATCAAATCAAAAGTTTTTCAAATACGGTGGGGCCTTCAGGTAACGATTCAGAGAATGTCGAAAGTTTTCGAGAGTGGATGTTTTGTACAATTCTCCGTCTTGTTTTCGGGCATCCAAAAAAAAGTACCTCTGCTAACCTCTCGGCCGAGAATCCTTCGAATTCTTCACTCTGTCCCTTCTCTTTCAGGTAATACTTCAAAGTTCTGGCGGACGCTTTGTTCGATTTTTTTGTGTTGCTGGGATTAATATTAGCCCGCTTTTCAACAACTTCATCGTCCGTGTGAGACGCGAAACGTTTGCCTGATTCAGCCATTTTGTTTAGCAGACGGTGGAATCTAGTGAACACCTGTTCGTTGCCCTTGGCGACGGGGGTATACGATATATATTCGACCAGCAAGTTGACAATACAGCATCACACATGAGGTCTGTCAGCCAATCAAAAGTCTGCATGCTTCTCTGAGGTATGATAATATCCTATTAGTCATCATATACATGCACCGGTATACATTATCCTATCAGTCATCATATACATGTACCGGTATACATTATCCTATCAGTCATCATATACATGTACCGGTATACATTATCCTATCAGTCATCATATACATGCACCGGTATACATTATCCTATCAGTCATCATATACATGTACCGGTATACATTATCCTATCAGTCATCATATACATGTACCGGTATACATTATCCTATCAGTCATCATATACATGCACCGGTATACATTATCCTATTAGTCATCATACACGAGTCTGCATACATATCCTATCTGTCAACATATACATGTACCGGTATACATTATCCTATCAGTCATCATATACATGTACCGGTATACATTATCCTATTAGTCATCATATACACGAGTCTGCATACATATCCTATCTGTCACCATATACATGTACCGGTATACATTATCTCATCAGTCATCATATACATGTACCGGTATACATTATCCTATCAGTCATCATATACATATACCGATATACATTATCCTATCTGTTATGAAATACATGTGACGAACCATATTGAAAGTCTAACCAAGTCTGATGCCCATTACCTAGCCAATTCTCAGAGACTCAAAGACTTCAAGAATTCAATGAAAAAAGGTCTGTTTCAAACACCATTGTGACCGTGAATATTCCACTTTGTAGAAACCCAACGCTGCGACTAGTAGTAATAAGTGATCTACATCATATTACAACTTCTCTCGCCACGCCGCGCCAGTATCGTATGTATATTTTACGAACTATTCATTGTGATACAGCTCACCAATCCCAGTGTACGAGTTGTCACAGCGACACAGCTCACCAATTACCAATATACGAGTTGTCAGAGAATTTCCGTCATAGCTCTCCAGATCTGTATCTAATACCGCTTATGCCGGTGCTTGGGGCCGTGTGGTCATGTCACCCAAGTTGCCACATGAACAGGTACAATAAAAGCGTATCACGAATCACGAATCGTTAGATTCCTGGTATGTGCTTTAGAATAGGTTAACCAGATGATTATACTGTGAAGTCATGTGGCTCTGTCAGTATGTCGGCACCTCTTCTCACTTCCATTATATGCGTTGTTATTTTTACCTGTATATGACGAGATTCTGCTGATGGACGTTTCGTCCCCGAGGTCCGCCCCCGGTACAGACCTTTTGCTCTTCGATATATGTTGGCATTGTTGGAAGTTGATGCTGGGTCGACATCGGGCCTTACAGACTAGTCTTTTGTGTTAAATGCCGGCATATGCCGGTATATGGCGAGATTCTGCTGGTGGACATGTCGTCCCCGAGGCCCGACCTCTGTACGGACATTTTGGTCTTCAATATATGTTGGCATTGTGAGAAGTTGATGCTGGGTCGACATCGGGTCTTCCAGACTAGTCTTTTGTGTTAAATGCCGTCATTTTCATCTGACGACGATACGTACAGCTCACCAATCCCCAGTGTACGAGTTGTCACAGCGACACAGCTGACCAATTACCAATATACGAGTTGTCCGAGCATTTCCATCATAGCTCTCTAGATTTGTATCTAACACCGCTTATGCCGGTGCTAGGGGCCGTATGGTCACGTCATCCAAGTTGCCACATGAACAGGTACAATAAAAGCGTACCTGAGATATAACACATATCACGAATCGTTGGATTCTTGGTATGTGCTTTAGAATAGGTTAACCAGAAGATTATACTGTGAAGTCATGTGGCTTTATCGGTATGTCGAGACCTCTTCCCACTTCCCTTATGTGCGTTGTAATTTGGTGAGTTATACCCTAACTTGAAGGCCACAACTTTAGGTTTGGGTTAGCGACAACAGCTGTTTCCCCGATGGTCCCTGAATACGTAAGTAGGAAAGTAGCGGGTTGAAAATCAGATGCATTAAAACATTACATGCGAGTCCATATATTCTTAAAAGCGTTTCACCTAGAATAATGTTCAGTGATTAGGATTTTATGTTAGGAACACCACGTCTTGACGTCACGATCGGGAACTGTCGGCCAATTCTCTTTCATAAGAACTCATTTAGTGTTTCATTATTTTTATTTCAATCAAATTTGGAATTAGTGGTAAATGTCATACGAAATAGGTCTTTCGATTAATGACTCGGAAATTCTTTTATTGACAACCGCTGAATATTGGATGTCGGATCTGAGGCTTGCTATTAGCAGTTTTCCACTATTCCACTGCATTCCATCACATCCTGCTATACAACGACGATTGTGCGTTTCCCAGTACATTATGTGACTTTGATACTGATGACAGATATTTTGATATTGAGTGCAGTATTGCCTGCTCTTGCTAACCTGATCAGAAGTATATATCTGCTAAGGACTTATGCACGTATTATAGAATTTTCGGTCTTTAAGACAGAGGCTTGTGCGCGATTTTAGATATCATAACGCAACGTCGTCTGTTGACTCGGGTGATGGTGTCTATATAACCCAGACAGGTTCCAGTTCGGCTCCGAGATTTCTCGAAGACTTGATAGCCTCTTTGAATGAGACAGGATACAAAAACGACGGGGTCCATGTCTGCTGAATATTAAGCCGATTTATTGTATATTCATTCAACCTAACTTAGGAATGATCGGCGGCATTTGGCAGGCAGACCAACACAGCTTCAATAACATCAGACCATTCGTAAAGGTCTTTAAAACTGGAAATGGTACTTCTATCATCGAGACATGATGGTGAATTGGTCTGCCTGTACACATCGACCATTCCTATATATACAATTCTAATATATTACAGGGTCAAGCCGACTCATCAAACGCTCAGCTATCTATCTCATTATCTAAACGTGCACATCAGATTCGAGATTACAACGTACAATTCAGTGCAGTTGCATAACCATTCTCTATATTATACCATATAAATTGAAGTTATATAACTGTTTATGTTTTACAAAAAGCTGACATTAAAGGTGATCAAACGGAATCTCGGGGATAGCTTTATCAAAACAAATTGAATTTAAAATCAGAACACATCATAACAACAAGTATGGTGGCTAAGAAGTCTACCTGTACGTGAAAATATAGTGGCTAAGAAATCGATATTTCACGTATCTTCCATCAACGAAAGATGGATGATACGATCGAAGAGAGTTCATTCATCTCAAGTAACAAAATACCTAATTCATTAAAATGATTTCCAATGTTCATAGAATAGTCCGTATTCATAGCTGAGTTCGTTAGCCGCAATATCCGTCAAATATCTTAAACAATTATCCAATTAGCATAGTCCATGTCCATAGCGTAGGGTCGTAATTCCATATTCATCAGAATGTCTCGACTCAAATACTTCAAATATCTGATACAACACACCAGCCACATCGCGAGTGTGACCAAAATAATTGCTTGAAAACATTCCAAGTACCTCAGTCGCGAAATCAAAATAATGTACCAAAACATTACACAAAATCAAAACAATTTACAAAACACCACATGGAAAGCGAAACAGTTTACCAAAACATTACATGAACATGAAAATCAAAACAAAATCGCCAAAACAAATAACATTTAACTGTATCAAAATGTCAAAACTCAAATCTACATGTAAGCTAATATCAATCAGAGCAAACAAGAGCACACTTATTTTATTGCAAGAAAGACTATGTCAGTAGAAAGGAATCACATGATGTAGCTACACATGCTGATACTCGATCAGTTATGACAAAAAAGAATTCTGCACAGTATGACAGCGCACATTGTCCAATTAACACCACTGCATGGTATCTCAATATTGTTGCAACAAAAATATTCAAACACAGACACAATTATCCTGTTATTATGTCCCAAACATTTTCCATGGTTACCACCAAGTATTAGACTTCTCTAGCATGGTCAGTCATACATCCTGAAGAGTTAACATTAGGACCTTATGTTACTCATTATGAAAGCTAGAAGTTTTATGTTTGACATGGACACAATATGTACTGCACTTAAGGAAGTTGTTAATACGTGATAATTGAAACCAATTGTCATCCAGCGTCTTAGACTTATATCGGAGGATCCAAACAATAATAATAAAAAATCAGGATGATACAAAAACAAATAACCACAAATAACCAGGCTCCTATAGCCTACCGGGGATTGTAAGGGCTCGTCAGCCGACATCAACCAGGCTCTCATAGCCCATACCAAGCATTTATATGCTACAATAACCAGTACGTACTCAATGTATCAATGACCTATCAATATACGCGATAACCTTAGTTTCATTTAGCTCAAATGCGTCAAGTGTTTAGCTTACCAGCTAGACTAGCTATTATGGAAACCGATCACGATAAAAAATCATAAATCATAAATCATCGTGGAACCACATCACAATGTTCTCGTTCAAAGTTCAAAGGCTAGATTTATCAATCTGCAAATCACTAAATTTACCAGTCATAAAGTTCATGCAATCTACCAGTTTCATCATTGATTTATCAACTTCACTGGGTATGCAGTACTATCGATAATAAACGAAACAGAACGCGCGCGATATACAAAAGATGCCAACAGTTCATATAAGGCATTACCTTGGCACACATAGGATGATTGTTCAATACATGTTACCAACCTGATTGAGGATTCAGTCCAGAATGTTTGAAGAATGTTATGAGAATACAATGTCTCAGAGTTCGTTAGGGAATGACCCATTTCTGTCAATTACATACCGTTCACCACACGCACTAATGTTAATCAATGGAAAAGTCACAACGTCAAACAGAAAGTTCAGGGAAGTCCAGGCTGAAAATATACCACAAAACAGTCATGTTCAATCACTAACCGTACGCTTTGTTAAGCGAAACGAATCAAAACTGAACCTGTAGATACTGTATCCACGGAATGGACTCGTTCCGGAGGTTTCTGGCACACACTGCCACGTCACCAAGGAAAAGGAGAAACATGTCGCTGTTATAGGAAGGAACGGTGTTTGGGTCGATCACATCATTGAGATGTCAATTTGTCATACAGTCGTGGACATCAGTTTGAAATTCCCTCCAGTCAGAATCACAAGGCAGTTCAAGGAGAACTCACACGAGGAAAAATTGAATAGGCTCATAGTGTCCTCGGTCGATCCTCTGAAGCTGTCGTCTAATGATGTTGTAGTTGTACCCAAAAATTTTCTTTATCCTGGCAAGCTCGCCAATATAGAGTTTTCGGTCTTTAAGACGACAAGGGCTTGTGCGCGATGTTAGATATCATAATGCAAGGTCGTCTGTTGACTCGGTGATGGTGTCTATATAACCCAGATAGATTCCAGTTCGGGTCCGAGATTTCTCGAAGACTTGATAGCCTCGTTAAATGAGACAGGATACAACAACGACGGAGTCCCTGTCTGTTGAATATTAAGCCGATGTATTGTATATTCATTCCACCTAACTTAGGAATGATCGGCGGCATTCGGCAGGCAGACCAACACAGCTTCATAACATCAGACCATTCGTAAAGGTCTTTCAAACTGGAGATGGTGCATCTATCATCGAGACATGATGGTGAATTAGTCTGCCTGTACACATCGACCATTCCTATATATACAATTCCAGTATATTACAGGGTCAAGCTGACTCGCCAAACTCTCAGTACAGTTGTAACTTCCTGCTCAGCTATCTGCTCATTAACGTGCACATCCCATTCGGGATTACAAAGTACAATTCAGTGCAGTTGCATAAACATTCTCTATATTATCCCATATAAATTGAAGTTAAATAACTGTGTATGTTTTGCAAAAACCTGAACTAAAAGGTCATGAAACGGAATCTCGGGGATAGCTTTATCAAAACAAACAGAAATTAAAATCAGAACAAATCAAGTTTGCATGCGCACAAGTTATATAAAATTGCTGGGACAAGTATGGCGGCTGAGAAGTCTACCTGTACGCGAAAGTATGCTGGCTAAGAAATTGATATTTCACAGTATGTACGTGTATGCACTTTATCACTGTGATATGGTTACATGTAAATTGGGAGGACAGCAACGTATGCATGCTCTTAACGTCTAATCATGTGAATTAATTAGTAAAATATGCATTATATACACTGGATTTCGTTGTTTCTCAGGAGTAATGGTCATTGTATTTTCTGTTTCGTATCCTAACTATATTTGTCAATGCTGTTCGTATTTCAACGGAGTTTAGTAAAGCCTGCCTCTGCTACCTCCCCTGAACATGTATGTGTATGTCTTCTTGATAACCCTTCAAGGCCACGAAATTGTCAACAGCTATCACCCAAAAAAGGCGATGACAGTATAACCAGCAAATAGTGATCAGTTAGAACTATGCCGGATTCCAGCATCGTCATTTTATGGAGATGACCTGAAATCCACACTCATTGCTCGTCACCATTTATTGATGACCAAACCCCGTCCCTAATAAATGAAGATGAAATGACCTCGTCATCATTTGTCCTCACCAATAAATGGCGATGAAGGTAAATCGCGATGGACCATCACCATTTGTCTGACTGTGCTTTGTCATCATTACCTGTAATGGATTTGTCAGAGAATACGGAAGGGGCGATAACTGTTCCAAGCTGTTATCCTGTCCCTTTTCATGCTTTCCGCCTTCCGGGTAAACCCTTGATTTCGAACTTTTTGGGGCATGACTTTATCATGATATGTGATAATTGATTATTGCTTTGATGCATGCCCCCATTTCATTTTCGGTCATTCATGTTTGCATTGCCTTTGCTCTGCCATTTATTATCACTTTCCCTTGAAGGAAATTCCGCGTGACAAATGTCAAATTTCAATCGTCCACATTTGAGATGATCACACACGTCAGTTCATCAGTTTAATATCACGGAGAAGTGCGTCAATCTTGGGGACACCGTCAATATCGACGGTCATGGGTAAAAAAAGGGAGGCAATTTCGTCAACGTCAAGGCAGAGATCAAGAGAGCATGGGGAGAAATTCGAATGGAGCTAAGATCGCTCTTGAATTCGAGTATCACATGTGCAATGAGTGCTGACGGTTCATTGATGCAATATAGTAAAATTGCACGTATTACTGTGATGCAATGTATCTGACAGGACACTAGTAGTCACACTAGAGTTATTCCTCTTTGACCATGTCTGAAAGTGTATGCCTCTTAGAGTAGTGCTCCATGGTGATTGTTCTTCTGTGTCAAGCGGAAAACATGTTTTTTTGCCTGAATATTTGGCGCCTGTTGTTTCACGGGTTCGGTGTAGTCTGCGGTTCTGTGCAGGTGTGTAACTGCAGGGGATGGCTGTACTACATAAGGTGTCCTGTTTGGTGGTAATGCTGCAGGACCATTCAAGTTGACCCTCAGGGCATTTGAGGGGTGTTCCCCCTGGTTCACAGGCCCTCAAAACAAGAGTTTTGGGCGTGTGGACGGTTGTATTACGGTGAAGTGTCGAAATATGGGATCTCTATATATAACCCCATGCTTTATATAAAAATACACCAAGGTCTGAGGCGCACTTTGGGTGAAACGAGAAATAAGCGGTTTACCTCTGAACAAAATACATCAGCATATTCTAGAATTGTCACTCTATATATTCCCGTCGTCAATTAGTAAATTTGTGCAATTTTATACCTTTGCCGAGCGATTCAAAATCCAACCTGACTCCATTCAACCCGGCACAGCGAGATGATGGTCCGCTTCTTTCTAAATCCTGATTGGTCAGAGTCGCGACACGCCTCCGGCAAGAGAGGTCACACACTGATCAGCTGACTAATCAGAATGGAGACAGAAGCGGACCATCATCTCGCTGTGCCGGGTTGAATGGACAGTCAGGTTGGATTTTGAATCGCTCGGCAAAGGTATCAAATTACCTAATTTGACGACGCGAATATATAGAGTGACAATTGTAGAATATGCTAATGTGTTTTTGTTTGGAGGTAAACCGTTTATTTTTCGTTTCACCCAAAGTGCGTTTCAGACCTTGGTGTATTTTTATATAAAGCATGGGGTTATATAGAGAGACCTCATATTTCGACACTTCACCGTAAAACCACCGTCCGCATCCCCCCTCCCTCCCCAAAAAAACCTCTTGTTTTGAGGGCCTGTGCCCTGGTTACAGCAGGTTAATATCTGGTTACGACAGGTTAAATTGTCGATCCGTCCACTGATTATCAGAGTGTGAAATAAATACTGACTACACGGCAAACATCTTACTTCGACACTATCTATCCATATTAGCGAACCTATCACGCTTCACATGTAGACCGACGTAAACACACAAAATCACATCAGTGACCATGTCTTGTAAATTTACCCCTATCTGGCCTGCGTTTCATTATGGCCACTCTATCAAAATTTCCCCGGCAGCTCCGGGAAAAAAGAGAACTGAAGCTTTCCGACTTTTCATTTTCAGACTATTTGCATAATACTAGGTGTAAATGATGATGGGAATATTCAAAATGGCGACCACATGGTATCCTCAGAAAGTCCATTAATGTTGCAGAAATGGTTATTATTGTCTCGGATGCTATTTAGCACATCTGCTACTTCACAAATAATTTCTAAAATCAGTGATATTTAGAAAGGGGTGTGCTACTTTGAAGATAATTTCTAGGATTACTGCTAGTTAGCACTTTGTCTTGCCTGTTCCTAAAGAAAATAATATATTGTATAATTAACACTATTCCTACCAGTTTCGCAGAGGCTAAATATTCAGTATTTCTTCCAAATATCAATTTGCTATATATCGATTATTTCTTCTAAATTGTAGTCCCATGAACTTGTCGGTCTTGCCTTTCCCAAAAGAAAATATATTTATTAATATTCCTTGGCTCACCATGTTCACACATGATAAATATTCAATATTTTCTATAAATTGCAGCTTCAAATTGTTGGACTTGCTTCTCCCGAAAGAAAATATATCGTATAATTAGCACAAATGCTAAAAATTGAATATTTCTTCTAAATTGCAGCAATCATAAATATTGAATATTTCTTCTTAATCGCAGCTCCAAATTGTCGGACTGCCTCTCCTTAAAGAAAATATATTGTATAATTAGCACAAATGCTACATATTTTCAAACTTGCCTCGCCCCAAACAAGATATATTGCAGGATCTATAATTAGCACAGATGCTAAATATCGAATATTTCTTCTAAATTACAGCCCCAACATTATCAGTCTGGCCTAACCGAAAATATAGTCTATAATCAGCACTATAGCTTACCATTTTCACAAATGCTAAATATTGAATATTTCTGCAACATCAATAAAACCAAAACACTGTCTGTATTCGATACAATGTGTTTTTATTCCTGGCCCTGATGTCCAAAAGGCCAAAAAATGAAGCAGCATAGTTTGTCATAAAGTCTTATCTCATACAGGTATACAGCTTGACAAAGTCCCAAGTAGACGTTGACTGCTGGTCTGTGTAACTCCTCTGACAATAACAGGGATTAGTCTATCGTTCTTCCTGGTTAAACAACGCGCATGCGCTGGTATATAAGGATTTTTAAGGTTACTGTATCATGTGTATCAGGTGAATCCAGGGCATTTCCCCCAGTGGACGTTTCCCCCAGCGGACATTTCCCCCATGGACATTTCCCCCAGTGGGCATTTCCCCCAGTGGACATTTCCCCCAATGGACATTTCCCCCACCCTATATTTTTAGGTTATTTTGAACATAGTTTTGAAATAATTTGGCAAAAACACAATTTAAATTTTTTTTTTGTATTTTCTATAATAAGGATTTCCACATATGTTTTTTTACTATAAATGAGTCAAATAGTGATAAGATATTATACATATATACACAGTATATAGCAGTATTATACAGTCTTATAGCACATGTGAAAACAATATAGCACATATTTTTTACAATAAATTTGACGAGAAAGCACATTATATAAAAAATAAAAGATGTATTTTTAAACAATATAATTTTGTTCTATATTTTACCTCAGTTTTCACTTTATTTCAATTTTATTCTCATCAAATGGCTTCGTGACACGGACCTACGAGCAGTTAATGTTATGCTATATACCATGTACACATCTTTTATATTGTTTTAAAATGTGCTATAAGACTGTGTAATACTGATATATACTGTGTATATGTATAATATCTTATCACTATGTGACTCATTCATCATAAAAAACATATGAGGAAATCCTTATATCCTTTTTATAGAAGATAAAAAAATATTTAAAAAAATTGTGTTATTGCCAATTTATTTAAAAACTATTTTCAAAATAACCTAAAATATAGGGTGGGGGAAATGTCCACTGGGGGAAATGTCCATTGGGGGAAATGCCCACTGGGGGAAATGTCCATGGGGGAAATGTCCACTGGGGGAAATGTCCGTACACCGTATCAGGTCCCAGTTGCGTACGTGTACGTATCACAATTTTGCTTCATTACGGGGTAGTCTTTTTTGTATCCATACAAACTTCACATTTTCTAAAAGCCCTTGATTCAATGAATGTAGATAAATAAATAACATTCTCGAATTTATTACAAGAATCGATTTATTCAAAGATAAATGACGTCATTTAGAAAAATATAGTCCTAAAAATCACGCGATTATAACTCTCTCGGTTTCTATCAAACGAATTTGCTTTTTTGGAATAATGAACTTAACCATTTGAATAAAAATAGAATGCCTCCGTTTTTTTTAGTTAGGGCCTAGAAGTTATTTTATCGTCGTGCAAATTTGAAAGATTGAAACAATCTACAAAAACTCCTCTCCACTACATCATAAATAATCCATGGACAGGGTTGAACTTATAAAATTTGAGGCAACCTTTTGAAGATCTACATGATTGGAATATTGTGTCCAAAGTTCATGTTTGTACATCAAATAAGAGAGAAATTAGAACGGCAAAAACCACTTTTTGGCGAAAAACTGAACGGAGAAAACGACCAAAAACCTAATTCCCTGTTCGCAGTTGGATAAGAACCCCGCTGAGACAATGCTGTGAATGCTTGAGTAGATGTCAAACACTATTGTACGGTGTTCCGGCTTTATTACAATTATTTGGCGGCCTACATTGTTTATCAAGATTGTGCCGTAAACGTCCTGTTCAAACTTCATTTACACATTCGGTAACATACATTGTACTAAAATTTTCACATATTCACTGTTCCATGGCTATTCGAGGATATGCTATGCTAGGTGAGCCAATTAGTAAAGCCGGGGACACACTAGGCGATTTTTTATCGCTGGCCGATCTCTACGCCACCGATAAAAATCCGGCCGAAATTGATCGCCAATATTCAGCATGTTGAATATGGCCGATTGGTCGGGCGTACGTGTTCGCTACCAAAGTTCGGCGTCGCACAATCAGACACACTACACGATTCCGCAAGCGAAAATGGATCGGGCGTACAAAATCGCCTAGTGTGTCCCCGGCTTTACGCTTCTTTGGCCGTGGACCTCCATACACGGTCTTCGTCTTGAGCGTGAGTGATCCTAATACCCCGCGGTGTCCCCTGGTGCGCGAAATCCGCCTGACTGAGCCTTATCTACTGCAGCACGAATGGCTTGAGTTTTAAAAAGTCATGTTTTTTTTTTACTACAATGCACTAATTTTCGTAATTTCTTATTCCCCCAATTGGTAGGTTTGACTATGTACTCTAGTATAAGACAAAAAAACCGGCAAGGCTTTGGTGTCAGACCTCCCATTGAAAAGGTAATATCCTGGACAAAAGACTGACAATACAACTTGCAGCAGATCCTTTTTCAATTATATTTCGTGAGTCTTACACCAAATCGTTGCCAAAAAACCCAAAAATCGAGATTTTGAAGCTTCGACCCGATACAGTAACCTGAAGACAGTCGCAAGTACATTTTCATTTGTGGTCTGTGCAACTCCACTCAGACAATAAAAGATTATTCTATCGTTCTTCGTGCTTAAACAACGCACCTTGATTGCTTGCCTGTGCAACTCCTCTGACAATAACAGGGATTATTATATCATTGTTCCTGGTTAGTCAATGCGCATGCGATGGTATATAAGGATTTTATATAGGTGCTTCAAATATACAATATATTGTCTGTTCTCAGATGTCAGCGACATATTTAAATGCGAATCTATTCTAATTAGATGATATTATAAAGGAGCTAAATATTGAATATATTGTCCTTTCTCCGACACGGTGTTACAGATATGTTAATGTGAATCTCTGCTAATTAGAGTAGATTATAAAGGGGCTAAATATTGAATATATTGTGTTTTCTCCGAAAAGGCTCTTGTGAATATTTAGCTGTGAATGTCTTCTATTTAGTATAGATTATAAAAGCGCTAAATATTGAATATATTGTCTTTTCCCAGTGCGAATCTGTCCTAATTAGATGATATCATAAAAGTGCTAATTATTGAATATATTGTCTTTCTCGGATGCCAGCTAGATATTTAACTGCGAATCTCTTCTATAGATATTATTAACTTGCTAAATATTCAATATATTGTCTGTCCTCAGACGTCAGCTACATATTTAAGTGTGAATCTATTCTAATTAGATGATATTATAAAGGTGCTAAATATTGAATATATTGTCCTTTCTCCGACACGGTACCGTGTTAGAGATATTTTAATGCGAATCTCTCCTAATTAGAGTAGATTGTAAAAATGCTAAATATTGAATATATTGTCTTCTCTCCGAAAAGGCTCTTGTGGATATTTAACTGTGAATCTCTTCTAATTAGTATAGATTTAGATTATAAAAGTGCTAAACAATGAATATATTGTCTTTTCCCAGACCCCAACTATATATTTAAGTGCGAATCCGTCCTAATTAGATGATATTATAAAGGTGCTAAATATTGAATATATTGCCTTCTCGGACGCCAGCTAGATATTTAACTGCGAATCTCTTCTATTTAGATGATATTATCAAAGTACTAAATATTCAATATATTGTCTGTTCTTAGACGTCAGCTATTTATTTAAGTGTCTAGTTAGATGATATTATGAAGGTGTTAAATATTGAATATATTGTCCTTTCTTCGACACTGTGTTACAGATATTTTAATGCGAATATCTTCTAATTAGAGTACATTATAAAAGTGCTAAATGTTGAATATAGATGCTATCAAGTAACCCATTTTTCTGGCTACTGCGGAGTTTAGCAAAAATATCTGCACATTATTGCCAAGTATGCTATTTAGCACCATGTTAAAGCATAGGAAATTTGAAAAAAATGTCTAGAAAAGAGCCAATCCTGCACCTAACTCAGAAAGTCGTATTTTCGGTCTTTTCTGTCCATATTTTCGCCTTATACTGAAATGGTATAAAAGTATTCTATTTTTGTCAAAACTAATTATTTTATATCATATTGATTTTTTGAGAGAATACATCGAAAAATATATAAAAATATCGGAAACTTAATCCAACAATAGACGAAAGGTGCCTTTCGAGAATATGAGATCACTGTGGAGCCTTCATGTCGGCCATTTTGGATTTTCTTACCTTTTCTTTTTTTTCAGACCGCCACATCAAGGGGTAACGGAAATCATTACTAGGGGCCAAAGTACCCCACCCCCACCTCACCAAATGGTGGGACAGACTCCAGATCGGCCAGGCCTGGTAGGGTTAAGATCAATTATTTACACTGAACATAATTTAGCAGGAGAAATCAAACTATACCCAAAGTGTATGCATATAGTTATCAGAGAATTCCCTATGTTCAACCAGCGTTTCGCGATTTTACTGTAACAATAATAACCATAACAAAAGAACATAACTTTATGTTATGAACTTCACACTTTATGTCATCAGTTTATAGTCTCAGCCTACACAGCTAAATTTTGCGTGTGTTCGTTTGAGTAATCGAGACAGGAAATTTACATTTATTTCTACTCCCAGTAGATCCTGGGTCTTCATTGGCTGAGAGAGGTCACGTGAAGTGAGGATAAATATTCGTCTCCAACTGCACTGCCCACTAGGCTAGACGTCGTGTGCAATGTAAACAAACATGGCTGTTGAAGTGTTCTGCCAGCGATGGAACTGGAAATAAAGAATATGCCGGATATCAACTTCGTAAATTTAACCGATAAAATGCCCGACAGTACTGGAATATCTGGAAAAGGTGGTGTACTGTGAATGTGAGTAGAGACGGATGATTTTGAACAGTTGATGAAAGCTGCTTGACGCTCACCTCAGCTTTGGTCTTCGACGATCGGCCTCAGTACAATGTGGATGGTGTGAGACTTTACCGCTGATACTCGCGCTTACATGAATTTGACGTGAACAATTCTAGGTTATAAGAATTAAAATACTGTTAGTAGACAGTAAACATTCTTAATATACGTTGTTTGATTCAAGATTTGGCCATTTTCAGAAGTTTTCGGTTAGCAAACTGTGCTTTATTTTTCGCCGACTCGACTCCGTCTTGGTCGATCAGCCCGAAGATTTGACGATCCAAATCGAGCGCTGTACGGTCCTTTGACTTATAATTTTCCACAAAAGTCAAGATTTCCATGCTGATTCCGAATATTTCAAAATATTTTACGCGTCTCATACCGTTTTCCTGCTCACTTTATCGCGTCTCTTTCCAGTGTTTAGAAGGCTGCTCGTAGAAATAAATTCGTTATCCAGTGTTGGGGAGTAGGATACGGGAATTTATCCTGTTTCCTGGTAAATACCCCACTCCCGCGAGGAATGCATGGGGTATTTTCGCCAGGAAAAAGGATAAATTCCCGTATCCTACTCCTCGACACCGGATAACTCATAATGTCCTCCATCATGTCTGCCGATGATATCATCTGAGGAGTAATCGTGCCTGGTAAATCATAAGACGTGCGAAACATTATTGTGAAGAAACTATGCCAAAACAATTTATATATCTAATACGGCACATATTTCATAAGGAAGAGGAGTCCTTGTTATTTCCACAATTCCTTCCAATGATGGCGGCGGAGCTCCTTCCGGTCTCTTGAGTGTAAATCGTTGAATGATCCCAGTTATAATCAGAAACAGTTCCATTTTGGTCAAAGACTCGCCAAGGCAGGCCCGTTTTCCTAAAAAAAGATAGATTGAGAACCAACTGATCAGTATTTCTAAATTATGTCGAAGCAAAATATAGAATGACCATTGCCATTTGACCTAATATAGAATGACCATTGCCATTTGACCTAATATAGAATGACCATTGCCATTTGACCTAATTAATGTCTTCGATAACAGTCAGTAACCTCTTTCGAACAGATAATGAGCCGAGTACATACGTGTATCCGAATAACGCGATTGACATGAATAAAAGCGCATAGCTGTTGCCCATGATTCAACCTGTCGAACGTGATATTAGCCTTCACAGAATGGGGACAAGTGCCTCTATGCGTGTTTTCTATAGCTGCCGTGTCCTCATTGCGTTCCATTTATTCATCTTATCCGTATTAGATATATGAATTGCTGTGCACTAATTTCGCCTTTTAGGAAGGTGCCGTAACAAGGCACGCACTTTTACTGCTACCACGTGACAACACTGCTTGCTGACTGCGCCAAATTAGTGCCTTCAAGACACAGCCATGTTACACAATATCAGACTGAACCTTCTTACCGCTTTCTGGACAAAACCATTGTATCATATCAGAAGTTCATGAAATACAGAACTTCTGTAGAGAACTTCAACGCCCTATTTGGGCATTGTTGGCATAATTCCTTTGCGACTATTCCTATGTGTAGCACATAGAAAGTTTATCAAATAATTGTCTTACGAAAACGGTCTTTCGCGTTATGACGCGATAATGCGTTTGCAGACGATAGCGGAATATGAAATGTCATAAGCGATGCATATACTTCATTGTTTTATAGGATTGTGGACTAATCAATTTCTCAAAATTCAAAATTAACTCAAATTTTCTTCCTTGATTCCACCTCCACCAAATGCACACCATGACTTTTTGTTGCCTTCTATATCACCAAAATTCAGGAAACCGCCTCTGTCTTCAGATCCATTGTGTGCCATAGAATTCTGGACTTTTGAAAATATTATTTCAATCGAAACTTCAAACTGTCGATAAGTCCCACAGTAGGATACCTACAGTAGGATAAAATTGTAATGTACCCTATCTGATCCTAAACGGCCCAATTTCTGTGCCTATTTGACTGTGCATTGCCACGAGGTTTGATTAATCAAACTTGTCAACCCGATCTAAAAAAAAACTCTCCCCGTCTTACATGCCGCCGAGTTAAAATCTGAAAACGAGATCTCTGTTTCCGTGTCCAAAAGCATAGCTATCGACAGATCAAGTTCACTCGTGTGGCCCGTCTCACTTTGCAGCGAGGGGGCGACAGATGTACGGTGTATGTAAAACTCATCATCTCATATACAGTCTCGGGCACATTGGTGGGTGCATTGGGGGAAAAACTTCAAAGCTTTGACAGAACAGTGTTGTTCTGGCGAATCCAATTGATTTTTGAATATTTCTTTCGAGGTTCCGTGAATCTCCGAACGATTACCGCCTTTTTGTTCGACAATATACCTGTATTGGAATTCGAATAATGTATCAATTCAGATAAGCTACCATTAATCTATGCAAGTTATGGGGAACGGCAACGCGAATGAAAAACAGTTTTTCTTCCGTGAAATGGAAGCTGATATCCATTTGGAATTGACAACTGTTCGCGACCGCATCGTAATCATTTCATGTTCCTTGGTATGCTGGCTTCCTGCATTGGGTGCCACTTGTTGGCGTTAAACGACTCTAGTTGCGTGTCGTAAGGTTTTGTAACCCATAAATGAAGAAAATGGCTCATTCTATAGCCAAAAGCAGCTTCAAATTGCTTTTTGAGGATAGTGTGAACACCCATTGACATTAGTATATACCGTCAGGCTGCTTGGGTGCGTCTTTTCTGGTGCCTGAATCAGGGGATTTAGGAGGCTGGGATCAGACATCAAAAACTTGGATGCAAGCATGGGCGACTTGTACCAATTTAGCCAAAAATCGTCGAAGTGTCTTGTCGGTCCCGTATTAACATCGTCTGATAGCTGGTCTGTGGTTTCAGCATGTTGTTGTCGTAGAGCTTCAAATTTTCTTTTCTAAAAGTGAGGTAAGACGGTTTAAGTTCGACGTATTGTGCTATGAAGGTGTAGAGTCAACCGTAATGCGAGAGACAGTTGCCATAAGAGTTGGCTGGTTCAAAGTCACGAACGCAATACAGTCGTTCTGAGAATCTGATCTTACCCCTCATCAAAATGACACTAGGGCGCGTTTTGGAAATGCATACGGGGGGACCTGGATTTTAATGAACTAGGGAAGCGTTTGAGGACTAGTATTCAAGACGTCCGAGTCGCATGTTGAGGATTTACTCTAATCCGTTAGATACAATCGATAGCCCATCATCCGAGCTCTTTAGATTTCAAGTTCATGGAATACTTATGGGAGGCAATGGATCGTGTATTGGCGGCAAGGAGTGTTCATATGCATTTGAAGTCGCGTTTCTAAAAGAAATTGACAATAGTCCGATTTCTTCGCAACAAAACCTTGGCAGTATAACACCATGGCGTTTTACGCCAATAAATGGCGTTGGACGTGAAAACGCAGCATACCAAAGAATATCAACTGACGAAAATGTGGTTGCAAACATCTTTTATATTCGAAAAAATTTCCATTGATAGTCATTTGGAAAAGAAATCGCTTTTTGACTATTAGAATTCTAATACAGGTAGATTGTCAACCACTGCTCAAGAAAACAGGTGAACCTTCCGAGATTCACGAAACGTGGAAACGTCAAAAATCAATCGGATTCGCCATTGTGGCCGAGACTATGTTAACTTGTTTCATCAGACTAATACTTTATTCTGGAGAAACCATGAAGATATTTGTTTGATATTAATACAGTTAAGATATATCGATCAACCCCAGGAGACATTTCTCTGTCCATAATACCTCGACGTCAACCGGTCTTCCCCGCGCAGTTGTGGCCTGCCCCTTTAAGTTTCAGAACATTCATCCCTTAATCGTGGAGAAGCTCTGTGATTAATCCGTACACCCAACACGAAAACGGAGGTGTTGGTCTCAGATCTACATGAGCGACATGTAAAGGTGAGGAGCGGTTGTTGGTTTTAATGAGATTGACTCGTCATATAAACTTGTCTGATGATGTTAAAAAAACACTGACAGATATATCGGTTTTCCAGAAAAATACTCTGAACTGTTTTGTCCCAATTTTTAGTTATCAAGAATAGCCAACGATTCCTGATTATGCGAAAGAAAGCCTTAAACTCCAGGAACGCTGAACAAAAGCATTAGAGGTTCACATCATTGTTATAGCAGCCATCACAGATATTATCTTTTCTCAGCCATCCTTTTTCAAACCATAATTGCACATTGTTATCTATGTAGCTTATAAAACATTTTAACTTTTTTTTCTGAAACAACGCTGACAATTAAGGTTCTTCAAAGGTTGAACAGAACGTGACCAAATTTATTTATATTCAATCGTGTTTTGGTCGCCGTGGCTGACCGTGGCACAGCTTCGGGAGCTGCTATAGCTATATTTATACCCTCTTGCTAATCATGTAGTTCCCCTGATGTGAATCTTGGTTCATCCCGATCGAAATAATCAACCCTATATCATTTACAACAGAAAGCCCAAGCTTACCGGTCGAGAAAGGAATAAACTCCTCGGGTTTCCTTAATTTCCTGTTGGAATCTAGGAAACGATCGGGATTGAAGACGTCGGGTTCTGGCCATATGTCTGAATCTTTAAGGGAACTGGAAATTACGGGTATAATGAGGGTACCCTTAGGAATAGAATACCCAGCAATGGTGGTGTCACATGACGCGGCACGAACGACACTCAGTGGTACCATGTCTGCACAGCGTTGTATTTCCATGATAGTGGCCTCGGTGTAAGGAAGGTTTGAGCGATCGGTGAGGGACGGCACTCGCTGGTTTCCGATCACCGATTGCAACTCCTCTCTCATTTTTCTCTGGATTTCTGGGTATTTAACCATGTACAGAAATGCCCATTTTATAGTTGTAGCCGTTGTCTCAGTCCCACCAATGAAAAGGTCTATAATTACCTTCGCAAGTTGGTCCTCTGAAAATTAGGAAATTATCACCAATTTGAAGAAATTTCATACAACCACTGATTCCAACAGAATGCTATGTGTTATAGGATCGGACTTCCTAGACAAGATCGGGCACGGAATTTAAAAATCCAGGCTATTCTAGGTGCATTTGAAAAACATATTCTAGCAAACAGTATATATATTCGTGGTTGCACAATTTGTTGTCACGTGTATACCTCATCTCCCCATCCCCGGCCCCCAACACACACACTTCCCCGACTCAAGCATGTAGACTGGGCTCTATTATTTATAAAGTAAATTCACATATTGCTCCAGTTTGTAATAAATACCATACGAAAATCTCAGAAGAATATTGAAGAAAACAGTTAAATGTGTCGCACGAAATGACTTACTTGACCTCAAATTTCTAAGATACTGAGTAACATACCCATTCGTTATCATAAAATGACAGTTACCGTGAAAAGTAGAATGTTCATCTTTATACTGGCGTTTAGTCATCTCTATGATATATGCATCGATAAAATCTCTCATATGGTCCGGATCCAATGTCTCTTTGTGCGACTTTATTTCTTCCCTGGGGAACTTGAGAAACTTTTCCCCGTTATGCAAGAATTTTTGGTATTTGAAGACATCACCGGGAAGATACTTCAACCAAGGTAGAAAAGTAACAAAGCTGCCAGGGTATATGCCTTCTAAGAGCTCCATTATACATTCGTGGAGATCTTGAAATCTTGGGTCATCGTGCTCGAAACGTTTCCCGAAAACAATGGAACATATAATGTTGGCAGTAGACGTATATAGAAGAGTCCCAGCGTCAAAAGGTTCGCCATCTTTGTATTCGATACATTTCAGTAAAACTTCTACCTCTTCTTGAATTTTTCCTTCCAAACTTGCTCGACCGAATCCAAAGTCACGTAGACTGTGTAAGCTGAAATTCCTCTGTTCCTTCCAAACTGGTCCTGAAGATAGCGCTATTCCTGGGAAAGAAATAACGGATAACAAAAATTACAGATGGCCACCGGATATCATCAAATAATGTGGGACATTCCCATTACCAATGATCCAATCAGATTCTGTGATTGCCATTTTCAGTTTATCGATTTTGTCTCAGTTAACCAATTAACTCACAAAACTAGCACTGGTTTATCGTCCGTTCGTATTGTGCAAGGCTCCGATTAACTCAACCAGGTCTCCTACATGTAGTTCAAGGGATAGGAACAATATTCACCGGAGTGGGCGGATGGGCGGGGCTTGCCCGACCCCTGCAGACAGGCCTGGATAGGTCACAAAAGGCCCGGGCCTAGTACAGAATCCGAACAGCTCATGTCAGCTGAACGACTTTCGTCCTGGCTGCAAGCACCGCCGGCAATTGAAATATAGTTAACACACTATCAGCGAAGAGATTAGTCCGCCAGTACACACCTTATTCTATATCTGAGATAACCTCATATTTCATGAACAAAATATCTTCGAAAATGTATTCGTTAATAGCTCACACTGGCTTCACTGCTAAACAGTATTTTATTGATTTTTGTTTGTGTTTCGCCTGAATATAGTCCATACGTATGGAACTGTCGTAGTGTGCGATGCAATGGATGCTATTACTCACTGTGTAGGGCGACAGCTTGTCAGGCGATCATATGTGGACTGCATAGCTTTGTCGGCAAACGCAAATCAAAGCGCCGTGTTCCAATTAATTGTCCTAGATACGCTAATCATACATGTGGTTATCACACCCTTGCTGTGATTTCAAGCTAGTTTGCTAATAAAACAATGCACATGGGGTTTGCCACTCAGTAGCCTGTCCCCCAACATTGCTGTACTGTTTGGAAGGTCTCCTCTCCAAATCCAGAATTTACCATTCGAAATGTCAACTTTGCCAGTAGAGTGCTTCAATCAGCTCCGGAAGCTACACCAAATAACTGTCTAATATTATTGGGAACTGTGCTAGCGCATTCGATTGCGGTCATGGGTATAGTGATCCCTGTGGTGAGGTTGGGTTTAGTAGGGTTAAACACGAATGGAAACCTGCATAAGTTTCTACAAAACTGGTACAAACTGGGATTATTCCTTAAAGAAACTGTGCACAGAAAATGAATTACCGGTATACAAAAGATATAAATGCCCAAGTTTCAGCTTATCGCATCTGAGATACATGCTCCCAGCGTCGATCAAAATCGTTACAAACCGAATGGGCATGTGTGCGTGCTGTCCTGCACAGTGCAGTCGAAGGGTTTTACACTGACTTTTAGGAGGCTACAAACTCGGGCATGGCGAGAATGGGTTTCCGTTGATACATAAACTTGCAAAGCATGAACACCTAGATCTAACCTCTTCTACAATGCTATAAAACCTGGAATCCGCGCCTGTCTATGCAGTGACCTGAGACTTCAGCTGATCAGCTACTGGTTCGTATACATGTCATTTCACTTTGCCCTATCTTTTAACACAGGGGAATCTTTTGAACTGGTGATAACTAACATAATTTTATACATATGAACTATATTTTCCCAGTATTTAAAGAAAGTGTCATTATGCTTAGAATAATGTATAATTTGGCAAATACTACAAGAAAATATGCCAGCTGTTAAAAGTATGATCCTGGCTTGAAAAATTATACGAACCAGTGGCTGATCAGCTGAAGACACGGGTCACTGTACGCACAGGCTTTTCTTTGTTCTCTCAATAACTCGCAAAAGGCGAATTGGTTGTTACATTTGTAATGCAATTTGTAAAAGTGCATAGATCACTGGTAGCAGGAGTCTGGGCAACTTTGCTTATTGAATCTGGCAATTTATTAAATGTTTGCCAATACTTTTGAGGAGTACGTAATCACAAATGCAAATGCCAAATTTCAAGATTTTACCTCTAGTATGTACAGTATACCTGATACCAGGTAAATTAAAGCAAGATATTAGACTCCAAGATTGTCATCTCCAAGATTTTCAACTCCAAGATTTTTAAGTTCAAGATATCCAACTCTCAATATTTCTCAAGACTCTCAAGACAAATGTGTATTTGACAACAAAAATCTCAATTCAAATAGAGAGAACAGCTAGGAATCTAGAGAAAAATATAATCTGCTGATTCTTCTTGAATTAAATCACACTAACTTATTTATCAGCTAATACAAGGGATTTTAAAACATAGAAAATCTCGCAGAAAAATTCATAAAAATAATTTCATAAATTACAAGAAGCAGAAGAAGAAGAAGAAGAAGAAGAACAACAACAACTCGTGTTGCGTAGTTCACCGGGAAAAGTTGATTATGAGTTGATTACACCGAGACTGCATTTTTTATAGACTTCACATAATCGCCAGGGTCGGTACACACGTTATGATTTTATAAGTTGTCATGAGCAAAATAAGCGGCATTTCGACGAAGTTGACAGAGGTACCTGCTTCCAGGTCATACACTGATGTCCAGAACTCGCTGGCCGTTCGCTCGCTGACCGTTTGGAAGACTAAGCTAGACGACGCTGGGAATAGGGTAGGCCGATGGAGATTTACCGCCGCAGAGTGAATACATAAAACATATTCCCATATAAACTTGGCCTAAAGATATTGGTACGATAATACTATCACTAATTTTCACTGGGAGTATCACGATCTCTACAGTTCAGTAAATTGATGTGCATTAATATCAGTTGTCAACTGTTAAAAACCCTGGTCGATGTTGAGACAACTGTGGGTGCCATTGTGCACGACCGAATCACTGAGGCAGTGGGAAGAGGTCATGAAGAGGTCGAGCAGTTGTAATGCACACGTCGAAATCGACAGACCGCTGGCACAACCTGTAACCTTCTGGCTCATCTATATATACGCGGCAAGACTGACCCTGGGAACGTGTGTATCCATTTTCAGCCTACTTTCGGCAACTATATGACGGAATTCCGCGAAATCAACACCACGTGGTGTTGTCAGCCAACCAGATAAGATCTACCGACATAACCCCAACGTAACCTGCCATTTTCCAGTCATGTGCTGTCCTACTTGTTCAAAGTTACAGATCTACAACACCTCTTGAATGATACGAAAATCATTCATATCTGTATATATTTTGTAAGCTCAGACAATAAATGTTTCAGTAGTTGCATGAAAAGCCTGTAATTTATCCGATTTCTCGAGACCGAACAGTACACGCTAAAGTATCGGATATCGCTTCCCAATAATGACGACGCACGATTCGCAAGCCATCTTATGGATGGCGAAGTGTACGCAAAGCCCGCTGACATTGTCCAAATTCCACTTTACGTCTCTAGTGTAAGGGTTGATTTTAAAGAATCTCCCAACCGTATTGCTCTCTTATATTCCAGTTGGTCGCATTTGGTTGATTTGAAGAGAAAAATATATAGCGATCTGTATGTGTTGCTTTGCGATAATCCGTAGTACCAGTCGAATTATCCACTTCTCCATCGGACATTTTCGAGGCAAGGATGTCCAGAAACGGGAGTTTCTTGTTGTCTCATATCTCCAAGGTAAACTGAATGTGATGATTTTTAGAATTAAGATGCTATAAGAAGAAAGGTATGTTTCCCTTTCCATGTTGCCAATTGCAAACGTATCGTCCACATAACGAATCCGTCACTTTCAGTCCAACCAATTTGATTCCAAGTCCTTCGATTTGAAGTCTTCCATGTGGATCTCCGCCACGGTGGGAGATAATGAGAAACCCATTGGGGCTCCTCGTTCAAAATATTCAATTCAAAGAAAGAGTCTAAGCATGTGCAATACGTAGAGCCCAGGCAAAGTTAAAAAATTCCCCCGAGGAAAAGGACTGGACAGTCCTTAAACATGACCGGGTTTTCCTGCACATATAGCTGCTAGGTGATGATATCCACCGATTCACGAACTGAAATTTTTGTGAATAGGGATTTTACGTCAAAACTTATTAATGTGCCTCCGTCTTGCTGTTCGGTGTCCAAGAGAATTTGACAATATATTCTGAGTCTTCGACGTAAGAGGTGGTGGATACTTATAACGGATGTAGCAAGCCTGGGGGGTATTTTGCAAAGTCGTATGACGGTGAGTCGATGGAGGACACCATAGGTCGCATGATGGCACTTTTTCTTTATGTATCTTGAGTAAGCCATAGAACTTGGTAAAAATCGAGTGATGGTTGACCAGTTCATTGTAGAATTTGTCGCTGATGAGTCTCAGCCGCACTAGGGTATTGTGGGTCCTGGTTTCAATGGAAGCCGTAGGGTCAGTTTACCTTGACATGTTTGCGAAGAGGCATTGGAAAGCTTTGCCGTAAAATCCATAGCCACAAATATTCTAGTTCGCGAAAAGTTGGATATTATCACCAGTCCGGACATGTTTAAGGACTGTCCTTTTGGAAGTCTGACTAGGTTCTGATTATTCTATTTGGAGAGATTCGTTCCTTAACGGTTCCCGGTGGGCTCTTCATTATCGCCCATCGTAGCGCACATATACATTGGAGCGATATGCAAGAGGTGGGAAAAATTGACGTCTGGCGACTAAAAAGCATGACTCTACAGGAGGGCTTCCGTCTGCACCTCACATTCAGACACGAGAATACGGTGGATTCTCGGGCGTAGCCTTAGTATCTCAGCCGCACATTTGTTGCGGATGTTCATGTGGAGGCTATATGCAGGATCCACACGGCCCCAAGCACCGGCTTAAGCCGAATTAGATACGCTGGTTTGGGAGCTGTGATGACAGATCAGCTCACACAAATAACTCATCTGATATGAATGGATGAGCATTGAGGACGTCTGATGAAATAAACGTTCCAACATGGGGTAAACATGGTAGATGGAAGAATACCAAGAAAATCTAACCTGCAATGCCCGACGTCGTATGGCTTAACTTTCCTACCAAAACAATAAACCTACATATATTTGTTGAATGACATGTACAGAGGGCCAGCATCGGGGACTAACAGTCCAACAGCAGAATCTTACCATATACAGGTAATACATTGGCAATACACAGGCGATATGCAGGAGGTGAGAAGACTTCAAATCGAAGGTCTTGGAATAAAGTCATTTGAAATGTGGACGATACGTTTGCTATATGGGAACAATCTGCCGTTCTTCTTATCACATATTAATTCTCAAAACCAGCATATCCAGTTGACCATGGAAACAGAAGACAACAAACAAAATCTCGCATTTCTGGACGTTCTTTTTCGCAAATTTCCGAAGAAGTCGATAATTCTTTTGTTACTGTGGTTTATCGCAAACCATCGCATTCGGATCGCTATATACTCTTCTCTTTAAATCAACCAACTGTGACAAATCTGGGTGTTTTTCCATGTCTGCTTGATCAAGATGTCAAGATTTGTGGTGGGGCCCGCCTTCAAACGGAACTTGACCACATACCATGGGTATCCTTCGGGTGGGCTGAGGAAGGTAATAGACAGTTGTAGATACTGCTACCAGAAGTGATAAGATAAGAGACGAGGAATCTATGCGTCCTCTGTACACAATTAAATTAGCATATAAATTCATTTCAATTCAATTCAATTTTATTTGCACTTCACATCCATTAAAGACAGTGTACAAAAACAATATGACATTAAAATTTAAACAAATTTGCATCATATAGGTAGACGTATTGCACACGTTTTACAGTATACAGAGAAGTTCGCAAACTCTATTTACTGAAGGGTTCGTCTTTGCATAACCTGTACCAGAAGTGCTCGTTCGACTCTGAAGTTGCCTCCAAAGATTTGACACAAGATTGAAGCTTCTTCACAATAAATTCGTTGGTAGACATCACATAGTACAGCAGTCCAAATGGTATACACACATTTCACTTCTAACAATGAACACGATGCGTTCAAAGGAGACAGGGTCTTCTAGTCTAAAGAAATGCTATCTCCATTCAGTTTATATGCATATACAACTCAATACGTCATTTAATCACGAGAAACCAATCGAGAGGGAATCATGTCCGTTTCAGAAAGACTCCCATGGTCAAACACAGTTCACCATTTCCATTTGTCAAATCGAATCCGTATACATCAGCTATATTCATTTCAGAGCAAACACTGCACGTGTAGATAAAGTTAATTCAAGTGCAAGTTTCCATTTATTCAGGATGCAGGAAACCTGACCCTAATTAAACCTCTGGTTAACATCTCTGAGGTTAATCGGGACTCCTCTCTGCAACGCGTACATGTACATATTAAAATGACAAATTAGCCAAACACGAGATATATATATGATTTTCTATATAATAACCTGATGAAAATATAAATGAGCCTAAAACCTTCATTATCTCATTCGATATTTTACATACCTCCGTTACCACAAGTTAATTTTTAGTTCTCCCAACAACAATTAACTCATATACTATCAATCAATATATAGCAAATATCATATGGTATCATGCAGGAATAATAGAACGGTTACAACTTAAAAATCAAAAATAGATATATCAGATACCAAAGAATAAAAATGAAAAGATCAATTGACATGTTCCAAATGTTATATTAGCAAGATAAACAAAACCAAAATTATCAAATCATGAATTAATACTAGGTTAAAATAAGCCATTAAAAAGATGGTCAGAAAAATATGAAACCAAATAAATGCTTTTAAGGCGTGCACTCCTCTAACATTCATTTGAAATTTCACAGTATATATGATAGACAGTCACAGTTATTAGCTAAAGTCTGTCCATTTTAATTGGTCGTCCACCTTGGAGCTGCACAAATCTTCTTTCTTGCAGCGTGTATAACAAACTGAACTCCACAAAACGACTACCATTTCTTCTTGAGATCAATAATATATCACGCTTGAAATAACTCATAATTCTCTTGTAATTCTCTCCATATAAAACTCCAGCACAGTTGCCTCATGCACCGGACCCTAACCGCAGCGGGAGACGTTACATGGTTCTCATCTTTCACAAGGCCTAATATGTTCGCGGCCTTAGTGAAACATTGCGCCGTATTCTAAGCAGACGACCGCAGGGTTGTATTTGCTTCATGTTGCACACTGGGTAACCAGTTGACAAAAGTGAAAGGCCGAGAAGAAGAGGCTGTGTATAAATAGGTGGAATGCGGATGTCGCAGCTGCTATATACAGGTCACAAACCACTAAATATTCGCCTTACTTAATATGTAGTAAATTGGCCGAGCACATCTTGAGAAAACTATATTCCCTAATATTCGCCGCCACAAATGACCCATCACACCATTTAGCCTGGCCTTTCCGCTCAAACATACGGAAAATTCAGCATATATTCCCCAACATTTTTTTCGAGATGAGACCGCCAGAAATAGGGTCCGACACCATTACGGCAAATTTCGGAGGTGCCAATCAAACTGGCCCAGATTTGTTTTCCAATTAAAATTTGAAAAGATGGTTTTGATATATTTTAGAGTCAAATATTATAGAAACATTTTAAAAGACGTCACAGACCATTTCTGGCCCACTCAGGTACACTGACCAATCAATTTACGCCGCAAGTCAAGTCCTGATACAACCACCTCGCTGGGGGTCTAATAACACCCACAGGCCCACAAAATAAGAGATTGGGGGGAGGGGCGGTGGTATTAGGGTGAAGTGTCGAAATATATGGGGTCTCTATATATAACCCCATGCATTATATAAATAAACATCGATGGATTTATATAAAGCATGGGGTTATATAGAGACCCCATATTTCGACACTTCACCGTAATACCACCGTCCACACCCCCCATAACTCGTGTTTTGCGGGCCTGTGTAACACCCCAGCCATGGCACCAGCCAGATTTTTGGACCGGATTCGGGGCCTTCGCGCACATCGCCGGAAGTGACGTCATATATAGTAAAACAGATGTTTACCGAACATTTCGATTACTTTTCAAGTCTGCATAATACCTCTGTTGACCTAGCGTTAAAAAGAATTATCTGGAGATAATTTTCCTTGTTTATCTGGACAGAGCATATGAAAAGCAGTTCGCTCATGTGCAACACTAAAGGAGTTGTTCGGCAGGATTTAAACTGAACGATGCGTTGGTTGGTTTACGTCATAGCAACGTAGTAACGGTCAACTTCCGCTATTGGTGGCAGAGATGGTAATGGAGCCTGCCAAATGGAGCATGCGCTGTGGGGAGGTTGGTCCTGATAATAATCTTAGACCCCAAAACGTCAATGGAGGTTTGTGACGTACGATTAAGTAAATCTATTCGGATTCTAATACACTTTGTGTGGTCGAACCAATAACAATCAATCATATACATATGCAATTATAAAGGTTTCGCTTCGAATAATCGCAAAGTTATCGATTGTCACATCAAAATGACATTTCTCTTAATATATGGACCCTTGAGTAGTTAAACACTTATTCAAATATTCACCCTGAAAGATTATTTATTTTCTGGATTTTTAATTTGTACACTTACAGACGTTAACTACAGTCCCCAGAATTGTATCTGTACACGCACGAGATAACGATTATTAATACAAATCCGACCCCCCTCCCCATTGAAGAGGGGAAATAAAAGCAAATTTTACCGCCAATTTGTATCATATCTCCAGTTAGAATCCGATGAATGCCCCTTCATGCAGTTATTTGACAAACCGGACCAGTGTTACTTTGCAACGATTAAAGTTTGTTGACATAATTTAATTTGTGAGTTTACTGAGCAGAACGATCGCTGATGTGGGGAGGTGAAGTCAATAAACGGAATGCGCAAATAAACGTTTCCACAGCACAGAATATATTAGTAGACCAGCCACCCAACCCAAAGATGGCTAGAAAACTTTTTGATGGCATCGCGTGTTAAAAGCTGTCATCCAGGCTTAATCAACTCTACATGGTGTGCAGATTACGATGTGACCGGATGACATTCTCACTTTTGACCTTTAAGGTCATTTTTGAGGTCATAAAGGCCATTAGAGGTCAAATAAAGATAAAGCATCTATTTTTTGCAATATTTTCGTAAAGGAAGAGTGATTGTGACTGATTTTTTTAACTTGCTTCATTTTTCTTCTGGTCTTACTTACTGGTGATTTGCATATTCACAGATGCAATGGATTGTGGGAAATTTTAACACTACCAGACCTCGGGGGGGGGGGGGCATTGTGACCCCCTTCCAAAACTTTCTGCCCTATCTTCGAATCGGTAAAAAATTGAGAGCTGGCACTCCATGGCTTTGTAGTTTATCATACTGGGGTCATGCTGAGCCTATTTGCATAGCTAAGAGCAGAAAATCATGAGTAAATTCAAAATGGCGGCCCTGTGGCATATCAGAAAAAAATGTTGTTTTCGTCATTTTTGGTTCAAATTCCTACTTTTCTGCGAGGAAAAGAAGACAGAAACTACTTAATTTTACATCAGATGATTATTTACTAAATTATCATGCAGTTTTTGTGAAGAAAACACATAAATAAAGAAAATCGAAAATCATCACGTGACCATCTTGGATTTTTACAACATTTTCTCGTAGAGCTTGATCCAATTGTGTAGTGTGGTACGATTCAGCTCCCTAGCTGGAGGGACAAGAAAAACAATTAGAGGGAGCAATGACCCAAATTAGTGAGCCAAACCGAGAAGATGGCGGCATCGTTTGTTAAATGCTGTCATCCATGCTTAATCAACTCTTCATGGCGTGGGGATTGAGATGTGATCGTCTATTTTTTTCTATATCTTCGTATATGAAGAATAATTACTACATTATGGTTGGTAATATTATATTAGGTGATTTGCGTATTCACGGATGCAAAGCATGATGTGAAAATTCAATATAACATCCACCTCTGATCCCCGAATGCTATGTGTAAGTGTAGTGCCTCACTGATCTGGTTCTAATCCCCCATCCGCATGATCGAAACTTCAAACTTATCAGTTTTATAGCTGACAAAATGGTCCGTCAACAAAGAAAATATCTGATGACGCTCATGATTGTTGGACAGGACCGGGCTGTCACAAGCCAGAAGCTACACTCAGAAACATTTGCTAAAATATATGGTATTGCTCTTGTACAAGTAGCTTGTCTACCAGTCAGATGCAAGATAAAGTGGTTTTAGATATTCTTTTTGGAACATATGAGCAACATTCCATAAAAATGGAGGGAGACGGGTACCCGTGTTCGTTGTCAGATTGTCAGGATAATTACCCTTTACCATGTGTCTCTAGCTGTTTGTAGTCAGATGGTCAGGAATATTACCCTTGACCAGGTGTTCTGTTTGCAGTCAGATGGTCAGGATAATTACCCTTTACCAGGTGTCCCTAACTGTTTGTAGTCAGATGGTCAGGAATATTACCCTTGACCAGGTGTCCTGTTTGCAGTCAGATTGTCAGGATAATTACTCGTTACCATGTGTCTCTAGCTGTTTGTAGTCAGATGGTCAGGAATATTACCATTGACCAGGTGTCCTGTTTGCAGTCAGATGGTCAGGATAATTACCCTTTACCAGGTGTCCCTAGCTGTTTGTAGTCAGATGGTCAGGAATATTACCCTTGACCAGGTGTCCTGTTTGCAGTCAGATTGTCAGGATAATTACCCTTTACCAGGTGTCCCTAGCTGTTTGTAGTCAGATGGTCAGGAATATTACCCTTGACCAGGTGTCCTGTTTGCAGTCAGATTGTCAGGATAATTACCCTTTACCAGGTGTCTCTAGCTGTTTGTAGTCAGATGGTCAGGAATATTACCCTTGACCAGGTGTTCTGTTTGCAGTCAGATGGTCAGGATAATTATCCTTTACCGGGTGTCCCTAGCTGTTTGTAATCAGATGGTCAGGAATATTACCCTTGACCAGGTGTCCTGTTTGCAGTCAGATTGTCAGGATAATTACCCTTTACCAGGTGTCCCTAGCTGTTTGTAGTCAGATGGTCAGGAATATTACCCTTGACCAGGTGTCCTGTTTGCAGTCAGATGGTCAGGATAATTTCCCCTTGCCACCTAACCATACCAAGGAGGCCTTAGCTTAATATTTGTCAGAAGAGTTAAACATAATTTGATAATCAGACAAGTACATATGGTAGTTCCTGGATGATTTCATCATTGAATGAAACAAAATTTCCAACCAGGGTCATAGAATTCAACATTATACAGCGAAGTTTGCCATGAAGAGATGCATATACTCGCTCTTTTGAGACGGGTTTACCAGCTGAAAGCTGAAGGCCGATTGAATTGTCAGTCTGGTAATCACCAACAAACAATCCTCTATGTGGCCTCTGTTACCACCAAATGCTTGGCGACTCTTACAGGCTCTCGTTGCATCAGTAGAAATTACTATAACGGAGAATAACTCATTTGTTTAATTGTTCATGAGGTGGCCACACCAACCAACATTAAAATTTCGAAACGAAATTGTCCTGGTGTGCAATCATGAGTCATGCTTCATTTTTGGATGGATGCCCAGAATGGCGCGACCACACATCCCCTATTACCGACTCAAGCGCTATTCAATTCATGGGTCGAAGGGGAGGGCTGATACCATAGCTCTGTTAACTTGAAATCCTGCATGTGAGATGTAAGCGACGCCAGACCTATTACACCTGATGCCACCACACTTTGACTAATGTGTGAATATTGTAGAAGATTACAAAAGCGCTTCAAGGTTTGCCCAAATAGCAGCCTGAAATTAGGTGCCGTGAGTGATAGATGAAGGGAGGGGTATAATTTTGAATTCTTGGGGCAAGAGGCCTTATATGTTTCAACAAATCTGCGTTACCGATATGCGAATCAGTACATGTTTACGATCAAAGAAATTGCATGTTGTTTGAGATAAAAAAAATGTTCCAAATAGGAATAAATAAACGATTAACCAAATTTCTGAAGACCTCTCATGGCCACCATTTCAAATCCATGTGTGAACCGTTACACCTAGGAGTATGTGAAGTTCACTGCAATGCAAATACGGGATAAGTTCCTAATGGAGGAAGAGTCATACCAGAAGCTGTCCCCCCTCCCACTAGTCCTGGTAGGTTTAATGTCAGCAGCTAGAGGCTGTCCTAGCTTATTATTTTAGGTTTTATGTATGGTTCAATGAACTATATGTGCTGCGACCTGTGCTATTAATGTTGCAGAATGAATCACCCTCATATTCCCTGGTGGATCAGTAAATACAATATTTAGTGGATGTATTTGACAGCCATATTGGAAAATGAACGAAAATACACGACTATTAGATTTCTTGATGCGTTAATTCCCAGAAAATGTCTCAGCCATTCTATCCCAACGATATCACGAATTAAGGAGATGTCTGGTGAAATGCAAAATGCAAATGCACAAATACAGCTTGGCATACGCCATTTTCAGAATCAGCAGGTCCAAATTTTGTAAAAGAAGAAAAAAAACAACATTATACCACATTCTACCCACAAATGCCTTAATATCTACTTTCCAGAGCTCTTTTCCGGTTTTGGGACTAGTAAAAAGAACAGATTTCCGACCCTGTTAGCTAGGTACATGCTCAGATGAAGCCGGCGTTCACTTCGGGAGTGTCACTTCAATGGCCATAACGATATCTTATAATGCCTTGCTGTTTGATATGCATACGCGTAGTGAATGATACCGAAACTATATATATTACATATGGCTGCCCCTTTGAATATCTCACGATTCCAATCTAATGGATAAGGATCCACAATGACTCAAGTGTGTTCAGATATAAAGGAAGCTCGCCTTGTTTAACAGTTAGAAATCGCCTTGTTAAACAGTTACAATTAGTAGTTATATGTATGGGCAACCTTGACTACTTCAGAGTAAGTTTTGGATGAAATTTACGGGGTGCCATATTGAATTTTCCCATGATCATTTGTACCAGTGATTATGCAGATATTTTCAAAATGAGCCCACTTGAATAAACTGTCAAGTGTTAAAGATTGAGCCAGCTTCAATCTTCAATTTACTAAGCTTTCACGAAAAGTTTGATAAAATATTCCGATTTGAACCCACGTGACCTATTTGGCCTAAAAATGACCTTTAAGGTCAAAAGCGAGAATGTCATCCGGTCACATCTCATTCCCCACAACATGTAGTGTTGATTAAGCGTGGATAATTGCTTTTAACACGCGATGCCATCAAAAGTGTTTTTTCATCTCTTGGCTGGCCTACTATATCGACAGATGGCTTGAAAATAACTACTGACACAATAACTCAATTCCTTTATAGTAGTCAGACAATATTAAAATTGGGCTGCAAACACAGAAATACCCGCTCAGGCGACCGCAATAGACTAAAAATGTATACGTTTAGGCTTGATAACATTCTACCCGACCTGAACAAGCAAAAAATTGGCTGAAAATAGGCATTTATATCTGATATAAGGAGGAGGAAAAAGGCACTTAAACATGTGACAATGAAGAACGACTGATTTTCGTTTTTGTCCTACAGGTCACAAACCACTAAATATTCGCCTTACTTAATATGTAGTAAATTGACCGAGCACATCTTGAGAAGACTATATTCCCTAATATTCGCCGTCACAAACGATCCATCACATCAGGTAGCCTGGCCTTTCCGCTCAAACATATGGAAAGTTCAGCATACATTCCCCACCATTTTTTCGAGATGAGACCGCCAGAAATAGGGTCATCCAGCCCGACACCATTACGGCAAATTTCGGGGGTGCCAATCAAACTGGCCCAGATTTTTAAAATTACGTCACAGACCATTTCTGGCCCAGCCAGGTATAATGACCAATCAATGTTCGCGACCCAAAAACGTCAATGGAGCTCAAGGTTTGTGACCTACCTAGGAGAAGCTTGCCGCCCACTGCATTACAGAATAACGGTACATACATAAGCGAGCGGCTGAGAGTGTCTTCAACACCATCAGCCGTTGCAGAACACGCTTGGACACGTACTAGACACGTAAAGTGGAATCGGTTCTCTGTGTCGTAACGACTTTAATGTCACCGTCAGATTTTTATTTCCAATCATCGGATGTGAAAGTTTGCCAGTTACTCTGTCCTCTAGTTTCCTCCACCAACCATGCAAACTGGCTGTCATCATGTGAGTGAAGTAACCTTCAGTGTGACATTAAACATTAAATCCCCTCCCCAATCATGGCGCCCTTTTGAGCAGAATAATCAATAAATAAACATTCAATAGTATTTACATTGATGTCACAAGTATCATAAGCAAGAATAACAGTATATCAGACATGCAGTAATATAATAAACATGTATCCCTTATTCCCGTCTAAATGTTCTCGCTCCTATAGTTGAAACAGGCGCCGAGATAATTACCCACATGATTTAGGATACTCTTATTCTCGTTGCTGAGAAACTACACCAAATTCTCAGCAGAACACAATAATTTTAAATTTGTATGAATTCATTTCCTATTGGACCCAGACACCCAGACACCTTTTTTTGGTGGGAAAGTGTAGGCCCTATGTTCGGTCGGCCTCTGTTTTCCGAGTGTACATGTATCTACCCAAGTGTAATATATGGTTAATTATTCTGAACTTGGCAAATAATCTTTTTTGTCGTATTTGTCGATTATGCCGAGATACGATTCTCTCATAAAATGTGATTTAAATACTGGAAGAATGTATGACGTCATCTTTACCAGCCAAGTCAACTACATCGCGAAGCTCTCTACGCTGCCTTGACATTTTTGGCAGGTGGCAGAGGAATACTGCTCTGCGCCACCTAGTGGAAGTTTTAACGGCGAAAGACTTTTTGCCACCAGGAGTTGTTCCCTTCAATCTCAAGTCGGCACACACGTGAGGCGATTCGTTATCGTTCGACCTTGCAGCGTGTCCCAAAATCTGATCAGATCAAAATCAGAAACACCGAAAGTGGCCGTGAAAGTGCTCTTCCTGTATCTTTTCGGTAGAATTTCCCCGCATATTCGACACAACTCATTCTTAGTGGGGCCGTCAACTTGGGAAACCAACTACTACGTAACGCGCATTCTGATTGGATGCAGCACGCCGTCTCTGCATCCAATCATCAATGAGGATTAACGTTCCAACTTTACTAGAGAAGCATGCCAAGGCAATGTACAGAGCAACGTGATGTACATCGACTTGGCTAGAGAAGATGGTATGACGTAGAAAACTGTAAACTATGTCGATTCGTCGATTAGAGTGCTTGGCTAGAGCGGAATTGGAGATGGTCTGTTCTTCGCTGTCTTATGTAATTCTTCCGGTTTAATTACCGGTGAATTACCGGTGTATAGTAAATTAATATGATCAATTGTTATCTCACAATTTTAATACAAGACGTGGTTTTTTTTTGGGGGGGGGGAGGGACCGCAGCAGATAAGCAAAGAGAATAGCTGAGAATGGTTACATGTATTTCTTACCTGTTCCTCTGTCAATTTTGATGAAAAAACTCTTGGGTCTGTCTATAAACTCGTCTCCTCGAGTGACCAGTATCTCTTTCAGATTTTCAAAGCCGTGGACGAAAACTGCTAGGACATTTCCCATATATAAGCTGTAGACGTCGCCATATTTACGTCTCAGTCTCTGGGAAGATTTGAGCCGATCCCCGAACAGCTCTGTAAGATTCCCAATGATAGGAAGAGCTCGAGGACCGGGTGGTATGTTCGCAGGTCTCTTGGTTCTCCATAGAACCAGAAATATGACAAGAAATACAATTATGATTTCATACAACATGTTAACGCGATACTGTAATATTGAACTCTCTATACCCTGTGCACATCGACAAGAACGTAAATACAGATATTAAATACAGCGTATATATAGGACAAAACCAGTGACCGGATGACCAGGCTCTGCGACGGGTCAAATATTTAAGGTAAACAGCGAATTGCGAACAGTTTTGACATGGTTGGTTGGTTTGATTGGGGACTCCATCGTATTACAATGGGCACTGGTATGGAAGGCAAACACCGCCAAAAATATAACAGTGAAACAAATAAGCTTGAGTCAAATGATTAACGTTCATTTGACAAACGAACAACGTACAGGCAAACAATTAACGTTCGTTTACCAAACAATTAATCATTTGACAGACGATTAACGTACAATCAAACGAACATCAGAGTCAAACGATTAACGCACAAACAAACATCAGACAGTCAAACGATTAACGTACAGTCAAACGAAAAAACAACAGACAGTCAAACGATTAACGTACAGTGAAATGAACATCAGACAACAGAGGGCGTCACCGTCACAGTGAGGTGAGATAATTTGGATGGTCGTCTCGACTAAGAGAGTGGAGGTCAACAGGTCCCCATCTACGAGCAGAACGTCCACTAGCAGAATCTCCATCACCAGGACGGTTTGGGGCTATATAAAAATGCGGATTCCAATGGCCACATCGGGTACAGACTGCGGACCTCTATTTCTAACGGCCACAGACTTTAATAGAAATCGAACCACGATCATGATATCTGAATCTAGGACAAAAACCCCAGGTACAACAGCGCCGCGTACAAAAGTCACAGAGGCTAAAGCTCTAGCGGACAGAAGTCCCAAACCAATTAATTAAAAACCAATAAATCTACTAGCGCGATCGGGCTATTGTACCATAAATACCGGGCTATTTAGATAGGCACTACAAGAAAAGGAGATGGTATTGTAAGGCGGGGTTTTTGCCCACAGCCAGCCGACTCATAGGAATGTACATTTCTTCTCTTCATCTGTCAATCACAATACAATGTACAATTTGTCGTCGGCGACAACTGTCAATCAACGGACTGAATGTTACGGTGAACCATGATAGCTTCACATATGTTTGGTACTAAGGCATTATTATTTCACCACGTTGCAGCCAATTTTACATGCACATATTGGAGAATAAATACACAATTTAGGCGAATATATTGCCGTTGTAACAGGTAGCGACTGATCGTTCGATTTCAACGTTTGACTGGCCCGTAATGTCCACACGGTATCGTGTCAATAATGTCATTGGTAAACAATATTCATTTTACTTTTAATTGGTTCATAATGATAGCCTAAACTCTTATTTCAGATACACTGAATGTAATTTTTTTTTACAAAAATGAGAAAGATTGAAATAACTAGTCGACGTCACACATATTGCCGTCCTGGGATTCGAACTCGGTAAAAGAACATTTCGACGCGCTTGTGATCCAACGTGCGTATCCACTACACCACGACATACGAACAACTGTAACAGGCTATTTTGTCACTTTAATCTACTTACGAAAACTTCAAACGTTATGAATCATAACTTTTCATTTTTTAGTATGAAGGACCCCTTGGACCAAAAAGATCTTCCAGTAGAGGGAATATAATGTTACCACACAACACCAGGTTAAATGGCGTTCTGGTCCAAGGGGTCCTTCGCGTCTAAATGCGTGTCTGAAGAACTCGATTTTGACCCTTTTTTCACGAAATAGCACAAGCTGTGGATTTCAGTTTCATGTGATAACTATAATCATAACGCAATCGCTCTAAAATTTTCACATATTGTGTACCTATATATTCTCTTGTCGTTACATTAAAACATTGGTATTTTTAGGACATTTTATTTTTTCGATTTCAACCGCACCACGTATGGGCCAAAATCCCGCCTTATCGTACCATCACCTTTATATACGCGTACCATTTAATTATCCAAATAGACCCGATCGCGCTATTCGACCCTTACGGTATGCACTGCCTCTTATTTTTATCGATTATTAAGTATCACTTCGATGAAAACAAAAAGAATCAAGTACTTAAAGTACTGATGTCGGGTTTACTTGAATTGTATTCACTGTGGCGTTTAAGATATAGTAATGTAGAAATGCATAGATAATTGGAAGCATAAGCTGTGATAACTTACTTTATATAGAGTGGCAAATAATATTATGTTTGCCGATGCAAAGTCTATATTGTTCCAAAGAAACTCCCATTTTGTTATATGCAGTAGTTTGTTGTGTATGGTTCAAATTTTTTCTTTCAGTTCAATACCTGTTTCAAACTCCTGTTTTCAATACCTGTTTCAACTCCCGTTATCAGCAAAATAGATCAACTCAAGATTGCTTCAGCTCCAAGACTGTTTCGCTTTTAACACCCCGAGATATATCAACTCCACCGTCATTTATTTCCTGCCAAAAAATTCTTCTTCAAGATTGGACGGTCACTGTCGCCTGTCGGTGTGCTATCACTCCCCACACAGTCAGGTTGTTGACGCACAACTTTGATGATCAGATAATTACGAATTTGTCTACATTATAGAGAAGTAAGCTTTTGAAAAGAACTCATCTGTGATAAATAATAAACTTAACCACAATCACTGCTCAAAGACTAACTGCCTTTTCTGAACAACGATAGATCTGATCAACATCGGGTGTGGAGAATGGACCGTGGAGAATGACCCTTCCCGCCGTAATAAATGATACCGGATAAAATAGAATGGAAAGGCAAATTTTAAAAGAAATTGGAAAGATCAACTTTACTGCGATAATGTTCACATTATCAAGTTAAATGCACAAGCTACCGTGCATTGTAAATATGTTTATGACTGTCAGACAGAAGAACGATACTTTTTTATGAATGTTGTAAGGGGCATCAAATGAGAACAGTCTCCGGGAAGGAGATCAAAACTACACATGTGCAGAAGAAAAAAGAAAAACTGAAGAGTGATACTAATGTAGGGTTTACCCTTGGTAAACCCGACAAAAAAAAAGTGGTTATTAATCAGTAACAAAAAAAAACAAACAAAAAAAACGGCTGAATAGAGCGATTTGAGCTATTCGTTCTTTTGTAGAACTGACGACAGCGCGTTCAGTGGACTCTACACACGTGTGCGCATTGCAACAGTCAACCAGTTATGACAGTTTTGAGATAGAAAATTATGGTAATACTCCAATAATATGGGGTGGACGGCCACAGGTAAAAAGCTATTTTTATAGCTCCAACACTAACGTCACATTTATACCATCTTCTTCCGTGTTTTTCTGGTGTGTTTCCAATGAATATGATGTACCATAGAATCAATATTCATCGAGTACCGAATCGGAATAACATACTCTCTATAAAAAGTTCAATGAAATTTCACTCAAGTAAGAGCGGAAATTCATCTCACTCAAAACTTGAGTGAAATTTTCACTCAACTTGAGTTACTTTTCACTCAATTTGAGTTAAATGCACTCAACTTGAGTGACATTCACTCAAGCATAAGAGTGGAAATTCATCCCACTCAAGTCAGGTGAACTTGAGTGGTTTTAACTCAAGTTGAGTGAAAAGTAACTCAAGTTGAGTGAAAATTAACTCAAGTTTGAGTGAACAGGTACATTTCACTCAAACTTGAGTGGAACAGTTCACTCAAGTTTTTTTTAGAGATTAGTTGTTTCAGAACCTAAAGTCGTGTAGAGCTCATTTGACTCAAAAAGATATCAACAGCACAATTGTCTTCTAGTTAAATGACTGTATATTGTTAATACTCATCATTGAGCCCCAGCTGACAAAAGCCCCAAATTCAAATATATATATTTAACCACTCTTGTTTGAAATGTACCGTTTAAAATGCTTCATTTAGTATTGTTTACGAGTTCCATCTACCCATACTTAGAAGTGGCAATGTGTGAATAAATGATTTTAATTGTTGGTTATATCTCTGTTGAGTTAATTGTTGGGATAGCCTGGATTTTCTAAATAGGAAATATAAAATATATGAACAGAACAATTCTCTTCTAGTTAAATGACTGTTTCTCTGCCTCCCTCCTCCCTTAAATATTTTCTTTACCCTTGAGCTAGGGGCTGAAACATCCCATACTATACCCTTGAGTCAAGCTCTATCAAAAATGTAAAACTATCCAAAATGGCCGATGTCATGACGTCACAGTGACGTCATTTTCAAAAAAGACATCTTTTGGTCGACTTTTCGGTCAGATTATTCGATTGATTTTATCTTTGCCATTTCTCGGCAAAACTGCATGATAAATAGGTAAGTAATAGTCTAATGTGAAATAAAATAGTTTTTGTCCACTTTTCCTCATAGAAAAGTAGAAATTTGGAACAAAAATGACGAAATCATCACTTTCTTGGTATATCCGACATGGTCGCCATTTTGAATTTACCCATGATAGTCTGTTTTTTTTTCCAAAATAATGACCCCAACATACAAAGTCACAGAGTGTCAGCTGTCAAATATTTGGCGTTCCAGAAATAGGATAGAAGTTTGGTAGGGGGGCCATAATTTCCCCTCTCCCCCCTCCAACCGGCCGATAATCAACCATTCTTTCCAATCAAAAATTAAAATTCGAATATCCTTATTATAACCATAATCTTACGACCAAGGGACATTATTTAGCCTGTCTTGCTTTGAAAAAATGTTGTTACTCATTTCTTTTTAGAAACGTTCAAATATATCGAATTAAAAAAAATAATGGCAGATGAAACTACATGTACACACGTATTCAAGTCCGGCTGTTTTGATGCTATTAGTGTACAATCGACATCTGAATCGCAATTTTCAGAACATGTTGTGAGCATTGTCAATTCGCAGCATCTTGCTTGTCACAAAACAATTTAGGACCAGGATTTTTTTCTCTCACGTTCGTAAAGTTAGACCGCGGCTCGCAGTTCGTTATTCGGGACCAGTCATTCAGCGACTCATCATAACAGCGCCCCTAGCAGCGCCCCCTGGGATATGAATATGCAAAGATATAGAGCATGACATTCTCTCTTGCTATACAAAGAGTTCAAAGTACTCATAATAACAAAAATACAGATTTCCATATCTGAGGAAATAATTGCTGGTCTCCTCGAATAATGAAATGCGAACTGCGAACCGCGGTCTAGCTTTACAGAGTTTTTCTCTCTCAAAATATACAGGTAGATAGAAAGTTATTTTTCATTAACTAGATATGAAATATGGTAAGATATGATTTGATCAATAAATTATTTGCAGAACTGGATAGCTGGAAATTATTTCAAAGAGGTGATTATGAAAGCCTTTGTGAACATCAGTTAAATTATTTTTCGTCGAAACTAAAATTTGACAGAAACGTTTTTAACTGAATTTATAGCACAACAGTCTGAATAACACATGTATCAATTTCAGAATATTTGTTCATTTCAAGAAGTTGTTAGATTAACTGCCTGGCCAAGCATCGCAGCTGCTTGGTTCAGGAGACGAACCGCATCGCTGATGTGCTGGTTCGCCATTTTTCTATATTTGGCGCTCTTTTTCCACATAAACTTTTATGCCGATGGTGGCACCAGTAGAGAGGAATATGGGAGTTGACGGCCATGGAAGCCTGGAAGCCGATGACGTCACCTAAATAGGTCGGAGGGTTATCGGTGCGAGCAGGTGACTCGGGGTCGTTGAGAGTACCGTCATCCACCTAATTTTACTACATATCTATACATATTCGGTTATTTATATCTGATGACATCATGCCACGTTCTCCTCCGAACCTATATATAAGCGCCCTTGTCTACCGTCATCCGCTGAGCTCTCCATCTCGAGCAATCTGTTGAAATAGCTATGCTCATCATCCAGGTTATTTATACCTCATGTCATCATTAGCACTTTTCCAACAAGTGGTTCCTTAGCGTTGAAGGGTTGAACACGCGTTGTACGGTACTACAGCCAATGGTATCTCGTCTACGAGACTACAAGGTTAGCCCACAGGACACCATCTTCTTTATTTCACCATGAATACTACGGAGTCCACTCTGACTTATGGAAACTTTGAACCCCACAATGAGGATATTCTAGCCGAAGCCTTACGTCGAACCAACGTTCAACTCGACGCTATTATCGATACACCCAAGGTGGGACCAATGAGGCCTCTCAGTACCAACGCATGCGTTGTCATCTTATCACGCTCTTAGATGACATCCAATTGTTGACCCGGGTATGTCTTCTACTGCATAAGAAACAGATAGGATCCGAAGACGATACCAACACAACTACTCGTGCCCAGAACCTGCTGACCTTGCATGTGGCATTTCAAAGCTTTATAGAGACGCAGCTGGAGACGGGAAATTATCTTCTTCAATCGACTTTGAGTGACAGCGAGGACTCCGAAAACGTCCATTCCAAATAAAGTCCCCGCTGATTCTCCGAGAATCGACCTAGAACGGGAGGGGTCCTAGAAACGAAGTGTCTCCCGCTATAACTCGTGAAACACCTCTTTACGACAGTCGATGTCGTCAAATCTATATTATAACTCTTTGAGATGAATTTTTACTATCGCTTTATCATGTCGATAGAAGACAATCTTAACGATGCAAATATGTGGATTAAATTTTATCAGGATCAGAGTAGAGCATACTTAAAGCAGGAAGTTTGTGAGATCGGGGGGGAGGGGGAGGGAGTGCATTCTCTTCAAAACTCTCTTAATATTTCGCAAGTCAACAGAATGGTGAACTCGGCTAACAAATCACGTACAAGAGAAATGACAGTTGAACTAATTTCATCGGCACAGCAAGTTGTGGAGCAGGCAAAAGCAGAACTCTATAGACAGCGTCAGAAAGCAAGAGTACAAGTGCCAGTAAGGGGAAAGCGGAAAGATACTCTCTCCAAGTCATCTAGAAAATGTATGACCAGAAAAGGAATATTTTTTAATAGCGATATTTAATGTTGAGCACTCGGTGACGCTCATTATTAGAACGATAATAACTATTGAGGATAATGAGGAGGAGGAGGACACCGTATTGTATAAAATATGGAGAGAAATGATATCAGAATTAATCTACGTTTTGGCAGAGAAGCGTTAACATGTCAAACAAGTGCACGGTGTGTCAGAAAACATTCTCGCGTCCAGATAACCTGATCAGACATCAACTTATACACCAATTGGGGACTCAACCAATAATAGCGGAACATAAACGTAATCAAGACACTCGATCTATGGCTCGCTCAAGAGCATTAGCACACCCATTTACTATGATCGTCAGCGGCCCGACTGGTAGTGGGAAGACATCATGGGTAATGAAATTTTTGGAGCGTGCTAATATCTATCCCTCTCCAACACGCATCGTATGGTGTTACAGTCAATGGCAGTCAGCCTATGAATCTACACGTCTGGAAAATATCAACTTTCACCCCGGCATACCTCATGACGTAGGTGAAAAGTATTACTTCGACCCCGACCAAACCAACGTTATTGTTCTGGACGATTTGATGGGTGAGAAAAAATTGCTATTCACCAAAGGTTCGCATCACAGAAATTTATCCATAATTGATCTGACTCAGAATCTCTTCCCCCAAGGCAAGGCTTCTCGAGATATCACGCTAAACTGTCAGTATTTCGTTCTATTCAATAATCCTATTGATAGACAGCAAATTAGCACGTTCGGGAGACGGATCTTTCCTCGGGATATGACACATTTTTTAGCAAAATTTCACGAAGCCACATCTCGTCCGTACGGATATGTGTTCCTCGATTTAAACCCCCATACAGCGGAAAATGACAGACTGTCTACCAATGTAATACCAGACGACGGGAAACTTGTAAAGGAAGAAGGGCAACAACAGCTGCTGCCTCGCCCACCCCCAATTCATAATCCATCAACACAATTTCAACGCATACCCGTTCCTCTCTCAAACGTGATACAATATCACGATCCGCCATCTTCCGCTAAGAGGAATGATCAAGTGGGAGAGGGATTACATACGAAGACCGATACACCGTGGTTCAAACGGAATGAAGACGATGACGAGTCCCAGCAGAGGCAGATGATCCATAGGAGCGGGAATGGAACTGAGCTTCGAAAGAGGAAATACCCTCCAGATGACGAGTGTTGTAACTATGAAGAAATCATCCATCCTAGGAAAATAGATCAACCCACCCATTTGCGGAAACGGGTCAAATATAATGTGTGGAAAGAGATGTTCGGTAACCCTATCGCAAGAGATTACAGGGTTGAGATTGATGAGAGAAAACAGCAATATATAAGCCAAGGTTATGACGAGGATGAGTCTGGTGAAAACGCTACGCAGGATTATATTTCATCGATGATGAAGACCTTACGTCAAACATACTACAAACTGCTTGTGAACATACAAAAGCTACAAACTGATTATATTCATAACGAGATTTTCAAAACAACGAGGTGTATACAAACGTTATACGACGTGGACTACGAGGAAGCACTGAGACAGACGATTAAGATGCGGAAATTCTTATTCGAAAGGTTGGTTGATAGCGTTAGTAATAATAACGACTATGAGGAAAGTAGTGACAGCGAAGATTCCGAAAACATCGATTCCGAATAAAGACTCCAGTAGAAATATTAGTAGATAAACATTAGATGTTAAAGTGATAGCCACAACAGAGGCGATGTATTTCATATAAGCTGATTCCCTCATTATTTGTAAAGCAGTGCTATTATGAATAGAGCGATTATTTTATAATCATCGTATTGGTTTGTCTCTATTTCATACTACTCCTACAATTCCTCCTCCTCTTCCTCCTGCTCCTACTCCTCCTCCTCCTCCTCCTTCTCCTCCTCCTCCTCCTCCTCCTCACCCAAAAAGTTTGACCTATGACTGACTGTGTAGGATGACGTCAGGGTGATGAGGAGAATGGGATTTCCCTGAGGGTTAAGAATAGCTTTGTTTTCACGAGTAGAGGACGTCAACCAGAAGTGACGTCATCAAAACACTAGAGATAGGGGATTTCGATTAATGAATATCTTACAACGAAGGCATGATCATGCCACTGACAGCATCATTGCTTCATCAAGAGAAAGGCTATTTCTGGGTGAGTGGTTATCGACAAAAAGCTACCCATGAAATAAGCGGTAGAGAGGTACTGAACAAAATTGCCTTGATTAAAGCCAATTCTGTCAACTACGCCAATTTCGTTCCCTGGGCGTGTAAGAGTCTATTTCTTTCTATCGGACTAAATACCGTCAGTACGTTAAAATGTTGAGAAGCGACTAGCAAACCGAGTCCATTATATACCACTACCAGCATCAGGACTATGTCTGGGTTCTTTCTTATTTGCGAGTGTCAACAATTTTCCCCGATATCATTCTTGACCTTTATACCCATGTATCCGGCGTAGATCGCCGACATACAGTGCTGGCGATTAGGTGCCTGACTCTGGGGTCGCTGGTTCGAATCCCGCACGGGACTCGACCAAATTTTCAGCACTAGAATTTGTGCTATACTAAGATAGTGTTATCCCACAATAACGAAAATACTGTTATACGATCACTATCTAAATGATAAAAAATATATTTATTCCCATACAATTGATTGATATGGAAGACCACTCACACTTCATGTTATATTAAGCTAATTCCATTTTAATCGTTTCTACAGTACATAGATATATGTAATACATTGATTTTTTCTAACATTTCTACAACCATTGTAATATTAATACACAAATATGAAAAAATGAATGATGACTTATACTTGCCATTCATACATCCTAACCGTCCCTTCACGTCTTCACAGTCTGATACATATGAGCAAAAACACCCTTCCACTGTCAACGACCACAGTTATTTTCACAAAGCTACATGTAACGCGCCTTCTTGATTCTGCATCTATATCTACATTCCACCTGTACACTTTTAATTGATTATCGAAACAATCCCGACGTGTCATCCACTCGTCAGATAGTCCGATACTGTCCTGTAACGCTATCGTCTTACTGCATGAGTTCTTTCACACATTCGGTCAATTCGTCCTTCCAGGCTTTCTTCTTCATTATCATCTGTCGCCATGCTTTGCCGTTATATTTCCGAAATTCTATAGGTAACAAGTCGACACGGTTTACTATTCGGTAAGAAAACTCCTCCACTACACGCTTTTCATCGATCAACTTCAGTGCTGAATTTATGTGAGAGTCGATGTGAGAGTCTGATGTTTCCATGATGCAAGGATGGTTTTTCTGACTGGGGGTGTCCATTATACATCCGTCACACGTCTCCCTCCTCAGCCTGCCAATAATTGGGATTAGCGATTCCGCATAACAGTTTATTAATGGCTCTCTCATATCGTTCTGGTCGCATGGCTTCTTTTCGCCTATTACATATATCTCCTCTTCCTCCACATCAGCTTCTGCTGGTTCCGCTTCAATGTTCACACCTGCAACATGTTTTTAAGAGATTCCCACGTTACCGCATCGAAAGTAAATCCATTTTTTGTTGGGAAGAGGGTATCCTTCTGCAAGGATGGTTTTTCTTTACCCAATATCTAATGTGTACTTTCTTCCATACCTTAAATTGAGAATACGTGATATATATGTGTCCGACCAGCAATATGGGTTCCTCGGTGAACACGTTGTTCTCAATCAGCTCGTCTATCTGCGGTATTACTTCTTTAAGTCTCCTAAGAGCCTTTGCTGAAAGTTTAACTCTTTTCCGACTTCATCGGCTGTACCCACTATTTCGCCAAGGCATTCGTCGTTGTGCCTTGTTAAGCATAGCGACATTTCGTTACCAATATCGTAGACGTCTGCATGATCCATATCTCAAGATTTTTGTTCTTTGCTCCTTTCGACTTTGTGTTCTGCGTCTCCTTTTCCCCTGTTATATATGCGCCATAGGTTTTTTATTGTGTGCGCGCGCATTAGTCAGTTTTCAATAACCCCCCATTCTTTTCGTCCGTCTATTTATGGTGATGGGTAGGATCATCCATACATACGCGTTCTTCAGTCTGAGGTTACCTTTCACCATATTAGTCTTCTACTGCACTGTTAGCGTATGCATGTCTGATGTGTTCGCCCCGTGACTCGCGCAATGATGTACGCAAAGACATATTCAATACATAAGTCAACGATGGTAGGATTGCGGCACAAGCAGCCTTGAGTAGCCGGACTATAATGCCATCAAGCCCTGTGGCTTTGGCATCAGGCATGGCTTGTATTTCATTGGCAACCAATTTCTGAGTAATATAAGGCATATCTACAGCATCTGGACACATGGGTATTTCATTATTAGACCTATGTGTAGGTTCTCCACCTGTCCGTGAGTCCGCTAAGTTTTGACCAATGCATGAGAAATAATGATTAAACTGATCAGCAATTTCTGCAGTTGATTCAAATTCATTTCCATCAATCACAATCCTTTGCGGCAGTGTAGCAGATTTTCCAGGCAGAATGTTCCTCAGGGTTTTCCAAAGGCATTTCGAGTCTGATCGGTTTTCTTCTATTGTATTACGGAGATATTCAGATCGCACTCGTTTTGTTAACCCGACAATGACATTTTTTTGTTTCTTATAAAGAGTCCACCAGGATTTATCTTTGGTCAGTTCGAATTTTCTCAACAGATAATCTCGGCGATGAATAGCATTTAGAACACCATCGTTAATCCACGGAATTGAAGTTTTCTTTATCCTCCGGTGTCTTAACGGGGCATGATTATTTACGATACGGAAGAATAAATCCTTCCAAACACCCCATGCGTCATTCGGATCGGAGAATATTTCAATCACTGACCATGGTAATTCTGACAAATCCTGAAAGAAATCAGATTCCACAAAGTTTGTGTAGCTTTGATAACTTAATGTCACGTGACTGTTATCCTTACTCACACCCCCTCTTAACTTCCTGACAAAATATAGGAGACGGTGATCTGCTATTCCTACTGATGTCACAACATTAGTAGGTTCATTAACATAGATTTGATCAATCAAAGTTTCAAATTTGTCTGTTATTCTCGTCGGTTCACGAATTAATTGATGATACTGAAAGTCATTCATGTGACCCAGAAAATCGTCCCCATCAGGATCATTTAATAAGTCGTAATTAAAGTCACCGACAATTATGGACTCGTACTGCGATGGAATAGTTTCAATGAAGTCGGTTATCGGATCAAAGAAGCCTGTACTGAAGTCGGGGGTCTGTGAATACAGGTTACCAATATCGGAGTTGTCTCCTTAAAGCGAATTTCCACACTAATACTTTCCAAGGGCTCTAGTGTTAGATCAAGCCTTGGTTTAAACGGAAGTTTCTCGGAAATATACAACATCACACCTCCGCCTCTTCGTCCGTCATTTCGGTCTTGACGTTTTAGAATAAAGCCGTTTATTTTCAAGTCATCGTCGGAGTGTTTTTCCTCATTTGTCCTGGACTCGCTTATGGCCAACACGTCAAACTTGTGATGTAATAGCAGGATTTTTACCTGGTCCAGTTTGTGTAGTATACTACGCACATTCAAATGCGCAACGCTCAGGCCTCTCGGTAATACAGGTACATTGAAGAGTTGACCAGGAACATTATGTAACCCCTGGTCGTCATTCAAGTTGGGGTCTGGCGTTATTGTAGTGCCGCTGAGGCGAGGTGAGAATAGCGAGCTATTAAAGCCAAACGGTACACAGTTCATGCAGTACCACTCACCTGTACCTCTCCATATATCAGCTAATAAACCAATATTCATATTCACACACGTCATATGGAATATTCCAGCACAGGTAGTACAAGTGATGTCACTCTGGACAGGGTTCACACGTTCTCCACATATATCACAAGGACCGGGACAAAGTTCTATGTCTCCACTCAGAAGTAATGACATTAGAGCCAGGTACCTGACAGCTGATCGGTGTTCGTATGTACACATTGATCTTGCATGACTTCCCATATGCAGGTTTCTGCTGACCGATTTGTACAGCTCCATAATTCCGGAATAACGAGCATTTCTGTGAATGTGTGTCGTCAGAAATTCACCAGCTGGATCTAATAACTTATTTCCTGCGATATGTGCACGAACTTCGCATCCTTTCGGATAAATTTGAATAAAAATCGCTAAAACGTAGAGTGAGAAAAACACCCCTCCTGCACCGGCAGCCGGTATGTTAAACCGTGACGTCAACTGTTGATGACCGTAAGTGTTGGTACAATCATGGAGCCTATAGTATGCTCCATGGTACAATTTAGGTCGGTCATGTCCAACTTCGAGTAGTAAGGGACGACAGCAATGTCTGGCGCAGATCGACTCCACTGCTCAACATGGCCTGGGAAATTTAACCTGGATTAGATAGGACCGTGCTTTTCTAAGCTGAAAATCAAGCATTTCTGTTCGGGTGACACCATTTGGCAGCATATTAAGTTAATTTCGAATAGTATATCCATACGATGTGCTATTTTATTTTCCCATGGAAAATGTTTTACTTGCTTCCAATTTGATTTAAGAATGAGGGTTTAATTCGTATTTTCTACCTATACCTTAGCATAGGTTTTCACGAAAAAGTCGAAAGTAGCTCACTTTTAAACGTTTATAGGTAAAACACCGTTCAGCCAACGATATTTGCCAGCATGGCGTTATACAAACCATATCGTGTTCTATCTCATGGTTCTTTATTTGGTCTAATTATTAAATATCTTCTTGCTTCCATTTCAATTTAAAGTTTGAGAATTTTTAGAGAAAGACACTATAAGGGGTTCAGCTAGAGTGATTAAGTGGGGGCCGGTCGGTGGCAATTAACGCGGATACCTGGTGACAGGTGACGATACCTGCTGGGCGGATTAAGCATGGATCACAATTGTGTTTTGCACGAGGCGAAGTCGTTTCTGACCAATCATTATATAACTAAACCACTTCAATGCAAAATAGAAGATTGTAACAAACGATTATATGGGTATTGTTTTATTTACATATAGTACATGTATGTACAATATATGACACTTTGCACTCATTTTGACCAATGAGTGCACAAATTTCGCAGTAAATTGTGCCATATCATGAATTCAATCTATTCAGCAATGCCAGAAGTTTTCCTTTCTTGCTTAGTTTTGTTGAAACACCGAGTGCCACAAGTTTCTGTTTAATTTCATGAACAGATAGTTCGCTGTTTTCTTCAACAGCCGAAACAGTTTCAGTCTCAGGTTTTATGGGCTGTCTCTCTGATCCTCCCGATAATCAACACCTAAAGTATTGTTACATTTCCGTCTTAACGTTTGCCTTTAGAATATATAATCATTAGAGTTTTGTTTTACTCAGAAAGTCAGAGAGGTTTGTTTTACTCAGAAACTTTATGTTTGCAAAGGAGGAAGTCGAACAATAGAACCGAAAGCTTGGTTTTTTTAACTCTTGAACCTTCTATTATTATGTAGCTTGGGTTCTTGTCACTATTGCGGCTTCGAAAACGTTACGGACAGGAACATCCAGCAGGTTGATTTTCATAATATGATTATGTGATCAACACCAAAAACAATATCGCACAGCTTCTTTACACCTTTATCCCACCCTGAAAACGTAGACTGTAATTGACTTTATATGAGTATCTGTTGCCAAATACAATGTGTGAACTCCTCTTTCTTGATTAGAATGCTGTGATTTATGTTTGTTGGCGTAATACTGAAACTGGAACAGGGAAGTATTATTCAGTGAAATTCACACGGTATCTATACAAACTTTTCTTGAATATTTTCACAAGCGTTGGACTATAACTGGTAGGTCGAAATGCCATAATCTGTAAAAATACATGTATAATACAACAAAGTGTTACATTTCTCTTCAACCAATATTATTATTAATATTCATCGGTTTTGAAGTGCATATTTTGTTATATTCTTTCATCTAGGTGTTATTGCTTAAATTCAATTTCCAATATCTGCTCCAACGTATGCCTTTTGTGTGTGTAACAGGCTTGTCTATAAGATCAGATATTCTACCAGAGTTAAATATATTTAAAGATGATACATTGAGAGTTGATTGCGCAATTAACGAGTAAGCTGGGAGACCTCAATTGAACCCATGCTGGTGTCACAAGTCAGGTATATTTTGTTGAGAAAGTATATAGTGTTGAAGTTACAGAGAATTGTGTACTTTACGGTAATAGCCTTGCAATTGACTGGTATCATGTTGTGTAGCACGACACGAATGTTAACTCACTCTTATGACTTGCTGCTGGTAATTTAGACCCACTCACTGACCAGGCCAGTAATTGATCTCTGGGCCTTCATGTAACAGGCGCGAAATCTGATTGACAGGTCAGGTGTGTTTAGTGAAAGGATGGGTGTCTTGTGCAGCTGTTTGATTATGCAAGGAACTTGATATTTGTTTTACAATGGATTTTGGTAACATGCATTTGGGAATGTAGAGAGTGAGGCATAGAATCTGGTCAGATTGACCAGGGCTAGCAGACTGTACACATCTCACAGGGTTGTCTGAGGTAAGCTTGAATTTTGTCATATATTTTGTAGAGCTAAATGCCATTTTATTTACAACTCAGACAGTGAGTATTTTGATATTGTGATAGGAATATAATAGATATAAAATACCAATATGTGATGGCTGGACTGAACATATCGGTCGATCTAATTTCACCAGTGTCTGTCTGAGCTGGACATGATCTAAATGAGCATGAATTCTAACCGGCGAGTGTGATAGCTGGAATTGAATAAGTTTAACAACGTATTACGGCTGAAATTTGATGAGTGCTATGCTGAAATGAAGTTGTGATTTTTCCCCAAAATAGTGCAGTAGTATATAAAGCGTAAAACTGATTCTGTTTGCGGGGTTGCAGTTTATGTTGCTATGAATTGTATGCTGATGTTGATTCGTCCGCTGTTGATGATTACGTCATACGCAACGTCATATGAATTACGGAAAGCCGGTAAACTTACGTCATCTGGTATGTGGAACTACGTCACAGTTACGTGAAATGGTGTGTTGGAACTACACTGTAATGGATTACGTCATAGGAACTGATTGAATTAAATTGTGAACGGAACAGGTGAAACTACGGTGGTGCCTGAGGTGCCACAATCACAGAAGGAACTTTAGAAGCTGTGTGTCATCGAATATCATTTTTTATGACTTGTATTGACTGAGCAATATCGTTTCAAGTTGAACAGTGCGGGTAATGAGAACTTGATGGGAGAATAACCAGACAGCTGGTAACTTTAATAATGAATTAAATTAATGTGAATGTGAGTTGATATAAAGTCCGAGTTTCAAGAGAAACAGGTTAGGATCAACTGATTGCAATTTGATTACTCACTTTGAATACCGGAACCAATTTATTGTGCATTTATTTGTTTTCATTTTATTTTCGGGGATCTTTATATTACATTGCTGTAAATATTTGATACGATGTCTCGACTGATTAAATGTATTTATGCGAAGTATTGTATTCATTGTGTACACTATCACAACGTGACATTTTTGGGGGCTCGTCCGGGATCTGAAATAACCGTCCGTTGTGGCAGGGAACATTTTGAATTTTGAGATAGAGCCGATTCAGAATGCCCAATAGTTTTGTAGTGTAGGATTTAACTGTTGGTGGTTTTGGCTAAAATATCCCATTCCCCTGTGTGAAAGTGAACATTTTGTTGGTTCTAGCGTACTGCATGGTTTCTCTTCTCCATTGCTTGGCAGACGGCAGGCGTCACATCCGGTAAGTTGGTAAGTATATGGTACTTGTTTCAAGACGCGATTATTCGGTATCCGCGATGTCTAGTATAGATGCATATCTTAAGGTCGGAAAAGACCTTGGTCTTTCAGGCGATGCTTTGCGAGAATTTGTCCTAGGGCAGCAGCGTGATGCAAATATACGCGCGGATTTTGAGCGAGCGGAACGTGAACATGAACGTGCGGAACGTGAACACGAACGTCAAGAACGTGCGCAGACACGGGAACTAGAGCGCGCAAAAGTTCAGAATAACGAAGAGCTAGCTAAAATTGCTGCTGAAGCGGACAAAATCAAATTAGAACAACAGAAAGTTGAATACGAGCGCGAAAAGTTCAAAACAAATAATGGCGAGCAACCTTCGAGATCTTTTGCTGTCTCGCAGGAAATATTGATGTAGATTTCTCTCCCTGCCTTTATTCCGTCTTCAGTAGGTGAGCTTGGAGACTGTCGCACTGTCGTCCTGTCGTGAGGTAAGGTTTTCTCTCCTCTATACATTTGCCGAATATGTTGAGGTATTGTCTCCCCTTTTTACCATCTCGCAGGAAATATTGAGGTAGATTTCTCTCCCCTTTATTCCGCCTTCAGTACGTGAGCTTGGAGACTGTCGCACTGTCTTCCTGTCATGAGGTAAGTTTTTCTCTCCACTATCCATCGGATCCCTTCACCGAATAGATCTTGGTAGAATTCTCTCCCCTTTATCGCCTCTCACAGAATATATTGATTCAGATTTCTCTCCCCCTTAACTCCGTCTTTAGTAAGGTAGCTTGGAGACTGTTGCACTGTCGTCCTGTCGTGAGGTAAGGTTTTCTCTCATCTATACATTCGCTGAATATGTTGAGGTAGATTTCTCTCCCCTTCTTGCGGTCTTGCAGGAAATATTGATGTAGATTTCTCTCCCTGCCTTCATTCCGTCTTCAGTAGGTGAGCTTGGAGACTGTCGCACTGTCGTCCTGTCGTGAGGTAAGTTTTTCTCTCCACTATCCATCCCTTCACCGAGTAGATCTTGGTAGAATTCTCCCCCCTTTATCGCCTCTCACAGAATATATTGATTCAGATTTCTCTCCCCCTTAATTCCGTCTTTATTAAAGGTAGCTTGGGAACTGTCGCACTGTCATGCTGTCGTGAGGTAAGTCTTTCTCTCCTCTATCCATCCCTTCACAGAAGATATTGAGGTAGATTCCTCTCCCCTTTATTGCCTCTCACAGAATATATTGATTCAGATTTCTCTCCCCCTTAATTCCGTCTTTGGTAAGGTAGCTCAGAGACTGTCGCACTGTCGTCCTGTCGTGAGGTATGGTTTTTTCACCTCTATGCAAGCGCCGAATATTTTGAGGTAGATTTCACTCCTCTTTTTGCCGTCTCGCAGGAAATATTGAGGTAGACTTCTCTCCCCTTTAATATGTCTTAGTTACAACTACATTTATATAGCTGCATGTCCATTTAAATAGAGTTCAACATGTACTTGGTTGATTCCAGATCTCTATGCCCCCAGTTCCCAAAATCTTCCCCATTAATATACTGGCACAATACTGGAAATGAATGTAATACATTGCTTCGTTCAATGCTCTCTCGCCATTTTGAGAGCTCCAGATTTTTGGGAACATGGGGCATGGAGGGTTCACCGGTTTGTGTCCGTCGTTTCGGATAACCCAGTATTTCATGTGTAAGTTTTCACAGAGAACAATTCAGGCTTGGTAAGTCTACATATCTGCACACAGGGAACACAGTGTTTATGAACCCATTCTCTCATTGTCCGAGTGTTTAACCGCCTATACTACAGTATATCTTGAAAGTTGTAGGTATACAATCTATACTAATGCCATAAGAATACATTAACGAGAATGAGTCACAACAAAAAATCAAACCTTACCGGAAGAGAAAGGAATCCACTCCTCGGGTTTCTTTAGTTTACCGTTGGAATCTAGAAACCTTTCTGGATTGAAGACGTCGGGTTCAGGCCATGTTGTAGGATCCTTGAGGGCGCTGGAAATTACGGGCATTATGAGTGTGCCTTTAGGAATATAATACCCAGCAAGAAAGGTGTCGATTGACGCTGCGCGAGCGATACTCATCGGTACTACGTCAGCATGACGTATTTCCATAAGTGTGGCGTCAGTGTAAGGAAGGTTCGACCGATCGGCAACGGACGGCAGTCGGTGATTCCCGATCACAGAATGCAACTCCTCTCGTATTTTCCTTTGTATTTCAGGATATGTGACCATGTGGAGCAATGCCCATTTGATGGTTGTAGTTGTCGTCTCAGCCCCGCCCAGAAGAAGGTCTCCTATTACCTTGGAAAGTTGCTCGTCTGCAAATATAAATGCAAACAACATTAGAAAAGAAATCATGAAATTTGGTGCATTTAAAAAGGTTTAATCAGGCAAATTATTTCAGACTGACTTTTAGGTGTTTAGAATTTCAGATTATTTCGGTCAAATTCGAAACCCATTTTATAAATGGGATCGTTTCCAGCCGAAGCCATCCACTGGCTAGTCCCGGATACTGGCTAGTCCCGGATGTGCATGTATGAAATGACTTCGAGAGATTCAATGATTCGATACATGTAAAAACAAGCGTCTAGTCCGTCTTTCAAAGTTCAGCCGTCGTCTATCAAATAATTTCCGCGTCCATAACCCAAAGACCTTATTCATGTAACAGAATTAGCACAACATTCAACAATAATAGTATACATGAACTTATTAGGCAAATTTACAGTTTTCATAGCATAGTATGACAATTACCATGGAATGTAGAATTTTCATCTTTAGATTGGCGTTCTGTCATCTTTAAGTACGTATCTATAAAGTCTCGCAAATGATTCGGATCACATGTCTTCTTGTGCGATTTGATCTCTTCGTTTGCAAAGTTAATAATCTGTTTCGCAACATTGCAGAATTTGTGGTATTTGAAGACATCACCGGGAATGTATTTCAACCACGGAAGAAAACTAACGACGCTTGACAACACGGTGGCCTCTACGAACTCGGTCATGCATCTTAGGTAAGTCTGGAAGGTTGGGTCATCGTGATGGAAACGCCGACCAAAAACAATGGAACACATAACGTTGGCAGTACACGAGTGTACCTGGGTTCCACTGTCGAATGGTTCGCCATCTTTCTCTTCAATACACTTGAGTAAAACTTCTACCTCTTCTTGAATCTTTCCTTCCAAACTTGATCGCCCAAATCCGAACTCACGCAGGCTGTGTAATGTAAACTGTCTCTGTTCTTTCCAAGTTTGTCCCGACGATAGTGAAATGCCTTGCAAAGAGAAAAAAACAGAAACTTTTTAAGATCCCTGAATTTGTTCCCACATCATTGACAGGAAACAAACATGAATCACGGTGGCCATCAGGCTCGAATGAAACCCGGATTTTGTCGAAGCGTATTTCGAGTTCTGGAATCCCTTCGTTTTTTATATCTTCGGTTTCTGATTAAGTGACACTGGAGCGCTTCTGTTTGTAGTAAATACAACTGTAGAATCATAGGCTGAATTACATATACATCCCGACGGCCAAATCGCACGGTGCATAAACTAGCCTACTTATATTGACACCCCTGACATTTTAGTCGATTACCACGGATCATGGTTCCCGTGTTCGTTGTTGAAAGCGCGCCAGTGTCACCGCTTCAGGAACGCCTGGTACATACGAGCCAGGTTTCTTTGACAAGAGAGACCAATTTGTGGGAGACTGTTACGGTCATTTGCTATATACGGTCAGTGTTAATGGCCACTACAGACTTCCATAAATTTAGTCTCACTTGTCATGCATGGAAAACTGACTCGTGTGTACCTGGCTTAACAGTTTGGTTAATCCCATTCCCATTTTGTCCAATCCTATTTTGTCCGCTCCCCTATTTGAACATATGAAACATCATTTTGTCCCTAATATATCTTGCAAACGGAGTAAGTCCAATACTATCTCATTTAATTCAATGTATTTTTATGACAAAAATTCTATTGTGTGTATTTCTGAACATCCCTCCCTCCGTTATAGCATTAAATGTTTAATTGT
>JAVTVY010013251.1:0-54509 GCA_036873755.1 Hanleya hanleyi | reverse complement strand
GTCGTGTTTTCCAGGACTGACATCATTTGTATTTACTTTGATGGGTTTGCATTCAAGTCCTACATGTTTTCAGATGTCTTTCACATCACCCTGAGATCCTCTAGCCGAAAGAGAACTTTTTCGCTTCCACAAGAAGTTCTGCGAGGTAACATTAGGGGTTTCTAATGAATAATTTTCCTCAGTTCTACTCTCGCTTTCTGTTGGCAGCTTTCTGAATTTCGGAAAGGCTCGTTTCCACAGCCCTGCCTCGCCACAGTTAAGACACCTACCATGGAAAGGACATTCCTTTTCATGTGATCTTCTTCACGACAAACGAAACAAGTATTAACTTGACCTGTATACTATACAGAAAGTATATAGCCATCGAGCAAGATTGTTTTTGTGTACATCTGATAAGAGAGCCTGAGAATACTTGACCGCAACCGGAAGTGACGTCACAAAAGTCATATGCAAATTTCAACGGTCAATTAGAGGTTTTTTTCACTCTTGGACATTTTTATTTTGACATGATAAAAATCCGGTGGTTGACCCTATTAATAGAACCTTGATCACTGAAATTCTGGACCCTGGCATTCTCCAAAGGGTTTTCTGTTTGACGCGTGGTGGCATCATCTGTGCACAAAAGGATAGAACTTTCCTTGTAGTTGGTGGAAACTACAAGGCATATAAGGGAAGTGGGAAGAGGTGCCGACGTACTGACAGAGCCACATGACTTCACAGTATAGTCAGCTGGTTAACATATTCTAAAGCACATACCAAGAATCTAACGATTCGTGATATGTGTTGTCTCTCAGGTACGCTTTTGTTGTACCTGTTCATGTGGCAACTTGGATGACATGACCACACGGCCTCTAGCACCGACATAAGCGACATTAGTGCATCACAATAGCAAGGTACCATTTTCGATGCTTGATCAGACCATGTAATTTTGCATGTAGTACCACGTATACGGGTACTGGATAACGTGTCTTAAGAATACTGATCAGCGATACGGATTTTATATTTTTGTCTTGAAAACTGTTGACCGCTTCTCTCTTGCTGGAAACTAGCCTATGTTTATGTATACTATGATTGTCTTTTTGAATTTGGTGCTAATACTGTTATATGGAATAGGTCTTCGGATTATGGACGCGGATATTCTTTAATGGACGACGGCTGGATTATGAATGACGGACTAGACGCTTGTAATTGTCATTCAATATGTCCACAAGAACAGCTAAAAGCGTAGCTGGGATACCAGGACGCCGGTATCCTTTTCCACCGCCCATTTAATGTTGCGTTTAATTTGGATTATGGACGCAGAGATTCTTTAGTGGATGACGGCTGAATAATGAATGACGAAACAGACTCTGGTAATTTGGTAAAGAGCTGGGTCACCGGAGCATTCGCCTTCGCCATGAGATTATCGACGACCACCAATGTTGGCCAGGTTGGGTAGTCAGTCCTCTAACGTGATGAAGGGCATCGTCACATTCTCTGCAACACCCGGGCAATGGATATGTAGACACGTTTGACTTGCCTTCGCAGCTTCTGGCTGTGTAGTAGGTTGGCTGAGTAGAGAGCTGAGGTACACCACGTCGTAAAACTCACTTCCATAGAAGATTCCCAGCCGCGTTTGCAATATCACCACAAAGCCCACCTGTGATTGCTCGTTTTTGGGATAACCTTTGTTCAGAAGCGATTGCACTTGTCCATAGCGCTGTTTTCATGGTCGAGCGTGGTTCTTGATTGACTTTCTGTTGAGTCATATGGTCGCTTTTTATTCGCCAGACGTCGTCAACTTTTCCCACCTGTTACATATCTCTCCAATTTGTACCCATTCACATATTTGGCCGGGACCCAGGAACTGAACTAACTCGGCCAGCACCCCCATTTCACGAGGTGGACCGTCTTGCTGCGCTGTTGTTCGGTTCTTGGGATACGTTCCACGATGTAGTAGTCTTGCGCTGTTTTCACCACGGGCTGTAAATCGCCCCTTCTAGTTACTCCCCTTGCTGGTCTTCCAGTCCAAACATCCGAGATTGACGGGGTAGGTGGCGTTTGACCACAAAGTGCTCGCCGCTCCAGTTGGGAAGGTAACTCTTCTCGAAATTGCTGTTGCATTAACTGATCCGAACAGGGTCCCTGATCTTCCACGCCTTCTTCGGTCGTGAGCGTGGTTGAATAGGATACAATAAACGACGGACTTGGGCTTAGTTGCACATAGGCTCGATTGTAACCCTCGATCAGATGGGGGAGGACATCGATGAACCGCCTTGTTTTCTAATAGTAGAAATATTTATACATGGGACATTTAAACGTCTTGTTAAGCCATTCCACAACGGAAGCATTGGTCTCGTTGTACGTGTGAAAGAAGAACACCTACTGGGGTTATTGAGACTTTGCAAATACCTCGGCCTGCGTTCCGTCTTGAAGATACGCTTGAACACCGTCACGAGATTCTTCGCTGTTTTCATCCGGATGGGGACGACCTACACATACTCCAAACTGATATCAATTACAAGCGTCTAGTCCGTCATTCATAATCCAGCCGTCGTCCATTAGAGAATATCCGCGTCCATAATCCAAAGACCTATTCCATTTCCATATAACAGTATTAGCACCAAATTCAAAAAGACAAAAGTATACATAAACATAGGCTTGTTTCCTGCAAGAGAGAAGCGGTCAACAGTTTTCAATGATGCCGGCAAGACATCATGATGTTCCAAAATATCAAATCCGTATCGCTGATCAGTATTCTTAATCCATAATATTCGTTATAGAGTCGTCATCTAAAAATGATGTACCTCAGTCACGCTTTGATTGTGACTGTTCATATGAGTACCATGAGGATCTTGAAGTACATGGGCTCATACGGCCCCTAGCCCCGGGTTAAGCGGAATTAGACACATGTTACGAAACGTAGCCCCATAGATCTTGCACGCTACGTTCGTATTTTGCTATCAGCATGCGATATGTATCGCCAAATTTGAGAAACTTTGAGTGGAGGCGCTTGGTGGTGTATCCCTGTTTTATAAGCTTCTGCAACAATGTTTTGTGACGTTGATTAAAATCGTCACATTTAACACAGGATCTAGCAAATGCTACTAGGCGTGATATGTATACGCCATATGCAGGTCCCACTGGAATATTACTGTCCAGAAAGGGATAGTTTACGATGTCGAAATTGTAATCATCTCTTTTGTCATAAAGTCGACGAGAGAGAATGCCCGCTTCATTTTTATAGAGATATAGATCTAAATATGATGTGCCTGTAGGGCTATCTGTAGTTTCCTTCAAATCCAGTGAAGGTGGATATATATCCTTCACTGCGTCATTTATATAGCGATTATCCACAGCGAGAAGATCGTCTATATAGCGTTTGGTGAATGAGAAGGAACGGGCTTTGAGTGGATCGGTTTTTGAAAGCGCCAGCATATAGTCATATTCATAAGAGAACAGATACAGGTCAGCCAACAGGGGTGCACAATTAGTACCCATTGGAATACCTATATGCTGCTGATATATTGTGTTGCCAAATTTCACATAGATATTTTTAATGAGAAATTCAAGCAACTCTATAAACAAAGAAACATCCCATGAATGATATCTCTTGTATGTAGTCGAGCTAAAGAATGCTTTATGGCTTCCGACATTAATATATCTACGATCAGTTTTCTTGAACACAGATACTATTAATGAACTTATACGGTCAATAAGGTCCTGATGAGGGATTGTAGTATAGAGAGTCGAGAAATCCCATGTGGATACATGCACTTCAATATATACCGATTCCCACCATTGTGTTTGGCAAAGGCACGCACGTCAATCAAATCCGCGTGCCATTGGCCATTTATACCTCCGACGATGGCCCGGTTCCGTAGAAAATGGCGGTGAGCGACTCGATGTAAGGTTTATGTGCCTTGTTTTTTAAGGCAATTTCGAATTTGGACAAGTTATATCCCCTGGAGTTAGAGAGCTGACAATGTACTATAGGCGGACGGACGGACTGTCGGGACTGTAATTCAACGTCTCCAAAACCTTCTCCCATCTCTCCACGGCGATGATTGACGAAGGACCCGGGCTCTGTCGTTTATCTATAACGGGAATATCGTCCTTTCGAAGGTCGAAGTTCATTGAGTTCTGCGCATCTTCCATGACACGTGCCCAGTCCAACTCGTCTGATAACCGCTCTTCCTCTGTAAGCACCTGATCCACACCCGCCACGGCATCTTCCAACGCGGGCCATAGAACAGGGTGGAGGGTAAATTTACTGTACTCCCCTTTAGCCGAGCCATTTGAGCAAAAAAGGATCCGTTTCGGACGTACATATCGTGACACAAGTAGATGAGTTTGCCGTCCAGTTCACCAGTAAACACCCGTTTGAATTTTGTCCAACCCTCATGGAACAGACAAATGTGAACCGCTCGTGGTTTTGTAGGGTACGCATCACAAATGTCTCCCCTTCCATGATAACGACCGTATCCTCATAGACATGCAGGGACACCTTGTGGGTCAAGCTGAGAAACACACGTATTATATGCTTATATTTATACAACAAACCATTAAGTTCGTTAGTTTATCATCTTATCATGCCTGGCTGCTTAGATGAGAAGAGCCTAAAAAAATTTTAAACTCATGAAGTTTTTTTATTCTCAGCATCCCATAACCAGTGAAATAGCTTTCTCACATAAGCACAGATACAGGGCCTGAAACAGCCATTTCATCAGCTCCAGTATTTCCTTTGATGCCAACATGTCTAGACAACCAACAAGACACTATATCAATCTGTTTATCAAACCTACCGTGATATAACTGTAGAATATTCAAGATGGTGGGATGAGTTGAAGATCCACTTTTAATGGCTCGAGTGTATGACAGTGAATCTGAGAATATGACATATTTCTCTCTTTTAGTGGACCCACTATCTTCTAAAGCTGACAATGGACACGCAAGTCTGTCATCATCTTTAGAACCATCAGTATAAATAAGCTGATGCGATCCACATTTTTCTCTTAGTAGACCACATTCTTGTATAAACACGAGCTGGCTCTTGTCTGCCTTCTTATATTTCGTCAGTGTAATATCTACTTCTCGTTTGGCTAACTGACATGGTGGAATTAGCAAGAGCTTGTTTGGCTGCATACGGATTCCAAGACGGTTGGAATAATGAAGGGTTTCTTTAAATACAAACCTACGTAGGGTTAAAAATACAGTTATATGCAGGATTTGAACGATTAGATCGCAATTTTGTGATATATTCTAAAGTTCTAAAGGGATCACGATCTGCTTCAACATATAAACTTTCTTTATGAAATATTCTGAACGCTCCAAGGCGTAGTCCTTGATGTATAATGGGATCTGAATTTGCCAAGTTGGACTTGCTTGCACCATTGTAAACAATAGAGCCACAATCAAGCTTAGAACGAACAAGTGATTGATATAAATGCACAAGCATCTTTGATCTCTCCACTTACAGCTGGCAACTATCCTCAGCAAATCAAGAGCTTTTGTGCACTTAGCCTCCCGACCATTTATTTGAACGTTAATCGGTCATCAAACAAGATTCTTAAGAATTTGACTTCTTTTACTACCTTGATCTCAGTTCCATCTAATTGAAGTAGTGGATCTTTGTGTTGGAAATACTTTCTACAAAAGTGGATATAATTTGTCTTAGCTCTGGAAAACTTGAAGCCATTTTCTAGATACCATTTTCTGAATTCTGTTCAGACAAATTTGTAATGTTCTTTCAATGTTATGTATACCTCTTCCACTAAACGATATGTTGAAATCTACAAAGAGCGAACCGCCAATGGATTATTCATGGTTGTACCCAGTCGAACTTGAAATTGTCTATCATTCAAAAAGTTGGATGAAAATGGGTAAACGGCCTTTTAATCCCATAGTATGAAGGTCTTCTAAAATCTATTCAAAGTTATATCATAGGCATTTTCCAAGTCAAAAAGATGGAAACAATATGTTCATTCTTGTCGAAAGCGTTCTCAAAATAAGAATCCAATCTAACTAAATGATCACATGTACTTTTATTTTTACGGAAACCAGCTTGAATATCAGTAAGTTTCTTTTCAGTTTCTAGGTACCAATTAAGGCGATCATGTATCGTGCATTTCATTGTTTTGCAAACACATCTACCAGGTTCTGTATGGTTACGACCGGGTTTTGGGACCGGTATACCAATGGCATTATGACTTTTGACGGTGTCGACCACAGTCTGTTAAATATGTGTAATAGTGAAGATTCTGGTAGGTGTTTCAAAAGTCGATATTGAATATTATTAGGGCCTGCAGCACAATCGTTAGGTTTCTCGAGAGAAACATGAAGTTCATCAATTGGAAACATAGCATTATAGCTTTCACGGTTATTGGAGGAAACTTTGATTTCCTTCTTCTTTTCTCTTTTTGAAAACTTTGAAATATAGGTACATAATTCTCTGACCAAGAGTTTTTGACAATCGTTTCTCCTAGCTTATTTGCAATTTGTACTCTGCCAGTCATAAAATGATTTCCAGCTTTGAGATGACGAGCAGTGGACTTGGAGCTTTTACCCTTAATTCTTTGGATCATATTCAAAACTCTGGTTTTTGGAGTATGTGTATTGATCTAAGACACATAATTTTTCCCAGAATCAGGTTTGTTGTTTCATGGTTGTACGAGCTTTAGCTCTAGTAACTTTGAGATATTTCAAATTTTTAGAATTAGTGTGTTGGCGGACACACCTTTCGGCTTACAATCATCAATGTATCATGTTGTTTTTTTTAATTTGTGCAACTCATGAGGATGCGGGTATAGTTTGGTTAGCAATTTCAGTCAGCAGATCAGAGAAAAACTGTATAGGATCTGGAACATCAGCTGTTTTATTCTTATGAACAAAGTTTTCAAAAATCTAGCCAATTGAAATGCGTACAAGAACCATCATCAAAAATACACAAACAATTATTTTATATAAAATCTTCAAGAACTTTTCCTTTATAGTTCTCTTCATTATCCCAAAGGATATTACGACTATTAAAATCACCCATCAATAAACAAGGTTTAGAAAGCTTATCATATAGATTCTGAAGTTCACCAAGAGACCACCAGAAGAAGGTATGTACACCGTGCATAATGTAAAGACAGCATTCAAAGTAACACGAACTGCTACAGCAATTCTGTCAATAAGTCAACAGAACTGTGTAACACACACATTTTAATCAGGATTGAAAGACAGATTATGTTTTAACGTCGCGTTCAACATTATTTCAGCTATACAGCGACGATCAAACAAAATTCTTGGCTGAGTATGCCAACAAAACAAGTCAACAACCCAACAATCTAAAAGTAATCAACACAAATCAGTATTGAAGAAACACATGTAGCTCTTCCATGTTCTTCTGAAGCATGGGAATGATAAGATGTGTATTGATGAAATTTAGATTTATCTCTATATGCTTTCTTGAGAAAAGTATCATTGAGACAAAAAGCTGACGGTTCATAATCTTGAGCTGAGACCTGTATTTCACTTCAATTTGACCTAACTCCTCTGCATTTCCACTGAGCGAGAATCCGTGACGGAAATTTTTTTTGTAGAAAATATAATGGCAGCTTAAATGAATGTTACCAAGATAATTTATCTATCCACGTCTTTGTTTTCTGTTCTTTTCGCTAGTTTGTTTATCATTCTGTCCATAAACTTTTAAATTTCTCCTATCCAATAACGTGCCTTTGGATCTCTGTTTCAAGGAAGTTGTATACTGTTCTGCCAATGAGGTGGACGCTCATTATTAAATGTTTCATTCCCGTGGTCAGAATCCATGCTAGGAGCTGGTGTGGAGTTCAAATCATCACCACAATGCATAGGTGTTGTTCTTCTCTCCCTAGTTTGTTTTATCATTCTGTCCATAAGCTTCTAAATCTCTCCTCTCCAATAACTTGTCTTTCGGCCTCCGTTCAAGTAAGTTGTAGCCTTGTCTACCAAGAGTGGACGCCCATTACTAGGAGTTACTTTACCGTGGTCAGAATCTACGCTAGCAGCAGCTGGTGTGGAGTTCAAATCCTCACCACAATGCATAGGTGTATCTCTGTCGAGCATAGCGCTATTATCTTCCTCAACACAGTTTTCTTTATTCTTTTAGGTGAGTCGCTAGCAGCATCTTTTCCCTCGAGCTTTCGTTGGTTTCAGCAACTGGGGATTTTCGTTATTTCCCCTTCTGCTGACTCGGAATAGGTATTGTTATGTACTATCGTCATCTGCTGTGAATTGTTTGATCATTTCTTAATTTGGTGTTAAGTTCAAATCAATGTAGATGTATACTGATTCGACACACGACTGGCATTTGCCGAATTTGTATTGTCTAATGGACTCTATCACCAATTCAATTTTTTTGCAACTGCGCAGCTTTTCGTGAACTTCCTGTTTGTACCAAGTTTTTAACGTGGAGAGATAAGCCGAGCATTAGAAAACAGTTGATATTTTGTGCAACTCTACGTAAAATCACTAAAAAAAATCCCATGAAATATCGCCAGATGGACTAAAGAATCGCTCCAGATATTTATTTATCCTGAACACAATTTAGTTTCACAGAAAAAGTAGTTTTGCCGAGATATGATCCAATTTCAAGCTGGCCAGAATGCGGCCGTTGGTACAAGTGACCTTTCGTGACCTCGCCTTGTGCGCATGCCCAGTTACCCTAGATTTCTATTGGCGATCTCGACTATTTAGACGAGGTAACATCTCTCTGAATCACCTGGACCGAAGTTGATGTTCGAAGTCTACACTTCGAGTAGCATGAGAATCAGACTTCTGATAATCTAGCATAGTATTCAATTTCGATATCTTAGTCGGACTCTGAACCACTACCATCATTTACCACGTCAGAGAGAGGCGAGAAGCGATTTGAGGTTTTCTCGTCTCCTTTTGTGAGGTCGTGTTTTCCAGGACTGACATCATTTGTATTTTCTTTGATGGGTTTGCATTCAAGTCCCACATGTTTTCAGATGTCTTTCACATCACCCTGAGATCCTCTAGCCGAAAGAAAACTTTTTCGCTTCCACAAGAAGTTCTGCGAGGTAACATTAGGGGTTTCTAATGAATAATTTTCCTCAGTTCTATTCTCGCTTTCTGTTGGCAGCTTTCTGAATTTCGGAAAGGCTCGTTTCCACTGCCATGCCTCGCCACAGTTAAGACACCTACCATGGAAAGGACATTCCTTTTCATGTGATCTTCTTCACGACAAACGAAACAAGTATTAACTTGACCTGTATACTATACAGAAAGTATATAGCCATCGAGCAAGATTGTTTTTGTGTACATCTGATAAGAGAGCCTGAGAATACTTCGCCGCAACCGGAAGTGACGTCACAAAAGTCATATGCAAATTTCAACGGTCAATTAGAGGTTTTTTTTACTCTTGGACATTTTTATTTTGACATGATAACAATCCGCTGGTTGACCCTATTAATAGAACCTTGACCACTGAAATTCTGGACCCTGGCATTCTCCAAAGGGTTTTCTGTTTGACGCGTGGTGGCATCATCTGTGCACAAAAGGATAGAACTTTCCTTTTAGTTGGTGGAAACTACAAGGCATATAAGGGGAGCCACATGACTTCACAGTATAGTCAGCTGGTTAACATATTCTAAAGCATATACCAAGAATCTAACGATTCGTGATATGTGTTGTCTCTCAGGTACGCTTTTGTTGTACCTGTTCATGTGGCAACTTGGATGACATGACCACACGGCCCCTAGCACCGACATAAGCGATATTAGTGCATCACAATAGCAAGGTACCATTTTTGATGCTTGATCAGACCATGTAATTTTGCATGTAGTACCACGTATACGGGTACTGGATAACGTGTCTTAAGAATACTGATCAGCGATACGGATTTTATATTTTTGTCTTGAAAACTGTTGACCGCTTCTCTCTTGCTGGAAACTAGCCTATGTTTATGTATACTATGATTGTCTTTTTGAATTTGGTGCTAATACTGTTATATGGAATAGGTCTTCGGATTATGGACGCGGATATTCTTTAATGGACGACGGCTGGATTATGAATGACGGACTAGACGCTTGTAATTGTCATTCAATATGTCCACAAGAACAGCTAAAAGCGTAGCTGGGATACCAGGACGCCGGTATCCTTTTCCACCGCCCATTTAATGTTGCGTTTAATTTGGATTATGGACGCAGAGATTCTTTAGTGGATGACGGCTGAATAATGAATGACGAAACAGACTCTGGTAATTTGGTAAAGAGCTGGGTCACCGGAGCATTCGCCTTCGCCATGAGATTATCGACGACCACCAATGTTGGCCAGGTTGGGTAGTCAGTCCTCTAACGTGATGAAGGGCATCGTCACATTCTCTGCAACACCCGGGCAATGGATATGTAGACACGTTTGACTTGCATTCGCAGCTTCTGGCTGTGTAGTAGGTTGGCTGAGTAGAGAGCTGAGGTACACCACGTCGTAAAACTCACTTCCATACAAGATTCCCAGCCGCGTTTGCAATATCACCACAAAGCCCACCTGTGATTGTTTTTGGGATAACCTTTGTTCAGAAGCGATTGCACTTGTCCATAGCACTGTTTTCATGGTCGAGCGTGGTTCTTGATTGACTTTCTGTTGAGTCATATGGTAGCTTTTTATTCGCCAGACGTCGTCAACTTTTCCCACCTGTTACATATCTCTCCAATTTGTACCCATTCACATATTTGGCCGGGACCCAGGAACTGAACTAACTCGGCCAGCCTCCCCATTTCACGAGCTGCACCGTCTTGCTGCGCTGTTGTTCGGTTCTTGGGATACGTTCCACGATGTAGTAGTCTTGCGCTGTTTTCACCACGGGCTGTAAATCGTCCCTTCTAGTTACTCCCCTTGCTGGTCTTCCAGTCCAAACATCCGCGATTGACGGGGTAGGTGGCGTTTGACCACAAAGTGCTCGCCGCTCCAGTTGGGAAGGTAACTCTTCTCGAAATTGCTGTTGCATTAACTGATCCGAACAGGGTCCCTGATCTTCCACGCCTTCTTCGGTCGTGAGCGTGGTTGAATAGGATACAATAAACGACGGACTTGGGCTTAGTTGCACACAGGCTCGATTGTAACCCTCGATCAGCTGGGGGAGGACATCGATGAACCGCCTTGTTTTCTAATAGTAGAAATATTTATACATGGGACATTTAAACGTCTTGTTAAACCATTCCACAACGGAAGCATTGGTCTCGTTGTACGTGTGAAAGAAGAACATCTACTGGGGTTTTTGAGACTTCGTCGGTTTGCAAATACCTCGGCCTGCGTTCCGTCTTGAAGATACGCTTGAACACCGTCACGAGATTCTTCGCTGTTTTCATCCGGATGGGGACGACCTACACATACTCCAAACTGATATCAATGCACTTGATTCCCACCATTGTGTTTGGCAAAGGCACGCACGTCAATCAAATCCGCGTGCCATTGGCCATTTATACCTCCGACGATGGCCCGGTTCCGTAGAAAATGGCGGAGAGCGACTCGATGTAAGGTTTATGTGCCTTGTTTTTTAAGGCAATTTCGAATTTGGACAAGTTATATCCCCTGGAGTTAGAGAGCTGACAATGTACTATAGGCGGACGGACGGACTGTCGGGACTGTAATTCAACGTCTCCAAAACCTTCTCCCATCTCTCCACGGCGATGATTGACGAAGGACCCGGGCTCTGTCGTTTATCTATAACGGGAATATCGTCCTTTCGAAGGTCGAAGTTCATTGAGTTCTGCGCATCTTCCATGACACGAGCCCAGTCCAACTCGTCTGATAACCGCTCTTCCTCTGTAAGCACCTGATCCACACCCGCCACGGCATCTTCCAACGCGGGCCATAGAACAGGGTGGAGGGTAAATTTACTGTACTCCCCTTTAGCCGAGCCATTTGAGCAAAAAAGGATCCGTTTCGGACGTACATATCGTGACACAAGTAGATGAGTTTGCCGTCCAGTTCACCAGTAAACACCCGTTTGAATTTTGTCCAACCCTCATGGAACAGACAAATGTGAACCGCTCGTGGTTTTGTAGGGTACGCATCAAAAATGTCTCCCCTTCCATGATAACGACCGTATCCTCATAGACATGCAGGGACACCTTGTGGGTCAAGCTGAGAAACACACGTATTATATGCTTATATTTATACAACAAACCATTAAGTTCGTTAGTTTATCATCTTATCATGCCTGGCTGCTTAGATGAGAAGAGCCTAAAAAAATTTTAAACTCATGAAGTTTTTTTATTCTCAGCATCCCATAACCAGTGAAATAGCTTTCTCACATAAGCACAGATACAGGGCCTGCAATAGCCATTTCATCAGCTCCAGTATTTCCTTTGATGCCAACATGTCTAGACAACCAACAAGACACTATATCAATCTGTTTATCAAACCTACCGTGATATAATTGTAGAATATTCAAGATGGTGGGATGAGTTGAAGATCCACTTTTAATGGCTCGAGTGTATGACAGTGAATCTGAGAATATGACATATTTCTCTCTTTTAGTGGGCCCACTATCTTCTAAAGCTGACAATGGACACGCAAGTCTGTCATCATCTTTAGAACCATCAGTATAAATAAGCTGATGCGATCCACATTTTTCTCTTAGTAGACCAAATTCTTGTATAAACACTAGCTGGCTCTTGTCTGCCTTCTTATATTTCGTCAGTGTAATATCTACTTCTCGTTTGGCTAACTGACATGGTGGAATTAGCAAGAGCTTGTTTGGCTGCATACGGATTCCAAGACGGGTGGAATAATGAAGGGTTTCTTTAAATACAAACCTACGTAGGTTTAAATATACAGTTATATGCAGGATTTGAACGATTAGATCGCAATTTTGTGATATATTCTAAAGTTCTAAAGGGATCTCGATCTGCTTCAATATATAAACTTTCTTTATGAAATATTCTGAACGCTCCAAGGCGTAGTCCTTGATGTATAATGGGATCTGAATTTGCCAAGTTGGACTTGCTTGCACCGTTGTAAACAATAGAGCCACAATCAAGCTTAGAACGAACAAGTGATTGATATAAATGCACAAGCATCTTTGATCTCTCCACTTACAGCTGGCAACTATCCTCAGCAAATCAAGAGCTTTTGTGCACTTAGCCTCCCGACCATTTATTTGAACGTTAATCGGTCATCAAACAAGATTCTTAAGAATTTGACTTCTTTTACTACCTTGATCTCAGTTCCATCTAATTGAAGTAGTGGATCTTTGTGTTGGAAATACTTTCTACAAAAGTGGATAGAATTTGTCTTAGCTCTGGAAAACTTGAAGCCATTTTCTAGATACCATTTTCTGAATTCTGTTCAGACAAATTTGTAATGTTCTTTCAATGTTATGTATACCTCTTCCACTAAACGATATGTTGAAATCTACAAAGAGCGAATCGCCAATGGATTATTCATGGTTGTACCCAGTCGAACTTGAAATTGTCTATCATTCAAAAAGTTGAATGAAAATGGGTAAACGGCCTTTTAATCCCATAGTATGAAGGTCTTCTAAAATCTATTCAAAGTTATATCATAGGCATTTTCCAAGTCAAAAAGATGGAAACAATATGTTCATTCTTGTCGAAAGCGTTCTCAAAATAAGAATCCAATCTAACTAAATGATCACATGTTTCAAGCTGGCCAGAATGCGGCCGTTGGTACAAGTGACCTTTCGTGACCTCGCCTTGTGCGCATGCCCAGTTACCCTAGATTTCTAATGGCGATCTCGACTATTTAGACGAGGTAACATCTCTCTTAATCACCTGGACCGAAGTTGATGTTCGAAGTCTACACTTCGAGTAGGATGAGAATCAGACTACTGATAATCTAGCATAGTATCTGGACTTTCATTGTTATCTTCATTTTCAATTTCGATATCTTAGTCGGACTCTGAACGACTACCATCATTTACCACGTCAGAGAGAGGCGAGAAGCGATTTGAGGTTTTCTCGTCTCCTTTTGTGAGGTCGTGTTTTCCAGGACTGACATCATTTGTATTTACTTTGATGGGTTTGCATTCAAGTCCTACATGTTTTCAGATGTCTTTCACATCACACTGAGATCCTCTAGCCGAAAGAGAACTTTTTCGCTTCCACAAGAAGTTCTGCGAGGTAACATTAGGGGTTTCTAATGAATAATTTTCCTCAGTTCTACTCTCGCTTTCTGTTGGCAGCTTTCTGAATTTCGGAAAGGCTCGTTTCCACTGCCCTGCCTCGCCACAGTTAAGACACCTACCATGGAAAGGACATTCCTTTTCATGTGATCTTCTTCACGACAAACGAAACAAGTATTAACTTGACCTGTATACTATACAGAAAGTATATAGCCATCGAGCAAGATTGTTTTTGTGTACATCTGATAAGAGAGCCTGAGAATACTTGACCGCAACCGGAAGTGACGTCACAAAAGTCATATGCAAATTTCAACGGTCAATTAGAGGTTTTTTTTCACTCTTGGACATTTTTATTTTGACATGATAAAAATCCGGTGGTTGACCCTATTAATAGAACCTTGATCACTGAAATTCTGGACCCTGGCATTCTCCAAAGGGTTTTCTGTTTGACGCGTGGTGGCATCATCTGTGCACAAAAGGATAGAACTTTCCTTGTAGTTGGTGGAAACTACAAGGCATATAAGGGAAGTGGGAAGAGGTGCCGACGTACTGACAGAGCCACATGACTTCACAGTATAGTCAGCTGGTTAACATATTCTAAAGCACATACCAAGAATCTAACGATTCGTGATATGTGTTGTCTCTCAGGTACGCTTTTGTTGTACCTGTTCATGTGGCAACTTGGATGACATGACCACACGGCCCCTAGCACCGACATAAGCGATATTAGTGCATCACAATAGCAAGGTACCATTTTTGATGCTTGATCAGACCATGTAATTTTGCATGTAGTACCACGTATACGGGTACTGGATAACGTGTCTTAAGAATACTGATCAGCGATACGGATTTTATATTGTTGTCTTGAAAACTGTTGACCGCTTCTCTCTTGCTGGAAACTAGCCTATGTTTATGTATACTATGATTGTCTTTTTGAATTTGGTGCTAATACTGTTATATGGAATAGGTCTTCGGATTATGGACGCGGATATTCTTTAATGGACGACGGCTGGATTATGAATGACGGACTAGACGCTTGTAATTGTCATTCAATATGTCCACAAGAACAGCTAAAAGCGTAGCTGGGATACCAGTACGCCGGTATCCTTTTCCACCGCCCATTTAATGTTGCGTTTAATTTGGATTATGGACGCAGAGATTCTTTAGTGGATGACGGCTGAATAATGAATGACGAAACAGACTCTGGTAATTTGGTAAAGAGCTGGGTCACCGGAGCATTCGCCTTCGCCATGAGATTATCGACGACCACCAATGTTGGCCAGGTTGGGTAGTCAGTCCTCTAACGTGATGAAGGGCATCGTCACATTCTCTGCAACACCCGGGCAATGGATATGTAGACACGTTTGACTTGCCTTCGCAGCTTCTGGCTGTGTAGTAGGTTGGCTGAGTGGAGAGCTGAGGTACACCACGTCGTAAAACTCACTTCCATAGAAGATTCCCAGCCGCGTTTGCAATATCACCACAAAGCCCACCTGTGATTGCTCGTTTTTGGGATAACCTTTGTTCAGAAGCGATTGCACTTGTCCATAGCACTGTTTTCATGATCGAGCGTGGTTCTTGATTGACTTTCTGTTGAGTCATATGGTCGCTTTTTATTCGCCAGACGTCGTCAACTTTTCCCACCTGTTACATATCTCTCCAATTTGTACCCATTCACATATTTGGCCGGGACCCAGGAACTGAACTAACTCGGCCAGCATCCCCATTTCACGAGGTGGACCGTCTTGCTGCGCTGTTGTTCGGTTCTTGGGATACGTTCCACGATGTAGTAGTCTTGCGCTGTTTTCATCACGGGCTGTAAATCGCCCCTTCTAGTTACTCCCCTTGCTGGTCTTCCAGTCCAAACATCCGAGATTGACGGGGTAGGTGGCGTTTGACCACAAAGTGCTCGCCTCTCCATTTGGGAAGGTAACTCTTCTCGAAATTGCTGTTGCATTAACTGATCCGAACAGGGTCCCTGATCTTCCACGCCTTCTTCGGTCGTGAGCGTGGTTGAATAGGATACAATAAACGACGGACTTGGGCTTAGTTGCACACAGGCTCGATTGTAACCCTCGATCAGCTGGGGGAGGACATCGATGAACCGCCTTGTTTTCTAATAGTAGAAATATTTATACATGGGACATTTAAACGTCTTGTTAAACCATTCCACAACGGAAGCATTGGTCTCGTTGTACGTGTGAAAGAAGAACATCTACTGGGGTTTTTGAGACTTCGTCGGTTTGCAAATACCTCGGCCTGCGTTCCGTCTTGAAGATACGCTTGAACACCGTCACGAGATTCTTCGCTGTTTTCATCCGGATGGGGACGACCTACACATACTCCAAACTGATATCAATGCACTTGATTCCCACCATTGTGTTTGGCAAAGGCACGCACGTCAATCAAATCCGCGTGCCATTGGCCATTTATACCTCCGACGATGGCCCGGTTCCGTAGAAAATGGCGGAGAGCGACTCGATGTAAGGTTTATGTGCCTTGTTTTTTAAGGCAATTTCGAATTTGGACAAGTTATATCCCCTGGAGTTAGAGAGCTGACAATGTACTATAGGCGGACGGACGGACTGTCGGGACTGTAATTCAACGTCTCCAAAACCTTCTCCCATCTCTCCACGGCGATGATTGACGAAGGACCCGGGCTCTGTCGTTTATCTATAACGGGAATATCGTCCTTTCGAAGGTCGAAGTTCATTGAGTTCTGCGCATCTTCCATGACACGAGCCCAGTCCAACTCGTCTGATAACCGCTCTTCCTCTGTAAGCACCTGATCCACACCCGCCACGGCATCTTCCAACGCGGGCAATAGAGCAGGGTGGAGAGTAAATTTACTGTACTCCCCTTTAGCCGAGCCATTTGAGCAAAAAAGGATCCGTTTCGGACGTACATATCGTGACACAAGTAGATGAGTTTGCCGTCCAGTTCACCAGTAAACACCCGTTTGAATTTTGTCCAACCCTCATGGAACAGACAAATGTGAACCGCTCGTGGTTTTGTAGGGTACGCATCACAAATGTCTCCCCTTCCATGATAACGACCGTATCCTCATAGACATGCAGGGACACCTTGTGGGTCAAGCTGAGAAACACACGTATTATATGCTGCGTCATGGTCAGTATGTGAATGACACATGAGGTGACTCTCTTTCGTATTTATGGTGGTTGACGACTTTACAACGAATATCATATGGATTAAGGATACTGATCAGGCAGAGGTGCGTAGCTACATCAGTTTAAAAATGTAAGCGTACTTTGCGTGTGTCGTTACCCATGATACTCCGCAATGTTGAAAAGGTGTCATTTACTCATGTATATATATTGTGTAAGACAATTGGCTATAACTTACTGTTACAGTTAAATATTCATTATAATTGGCCCCGTAATGTTGAAAAGGGGTGATTTACTGGTGTATGATATTCCGTATTATCGTTGAATAGAGCGATTTACTGTTGTACAAATGTTCCGTATTATTGTTATGAGAAAAAAAATTCATCTCATCGGATGGTGTCGTTCTTTATCACTATTTGTCTATTGTGTGGAAGCAGGTGTTAATTATTGTGCTTTTAAAAGAAAGTCTCTCTTTCGGAAGATTAAGGTAGCCCTGGAAAGGGTTTTTGGAGTCTCAAACCTGATGGTTTTCTTTCTGTAGATCCTCCTGATCTTTCTCCATGGTGAAGGCATAGTGGACATTTCACCGCCAAATGCATGCAGGGATGTCCTGGTACTGCAACACATAACAGCTTTGGTAAGCACTCCAAACACAGGCAAAGATGACCGCATGGGGAAAAGGCGTACATAGCTAGCCCCGTCTTGCATACACAGCATTGGACCTGGTCTTTTTGAGAAACTTCACCCGATCCCGAATCTTGTGGGTTGGACTGAAGCTTCCACAATGATATTGGGTGATTTCCGCACCTCTTGATTCTGTCGCTGAATGGTCTCTTTCAGCCCCCGAATGACACCTTCAAGAAATTCTCTTTCCTCTGCAGCGTCGTGAACCTTAGCTTGTAGTACATTCACAGATCTACCCTCCCGTTGTGCTTCATAAGTCATCTCTAATTGCCTGATGATCTTCGAGCGTGTTTGGTATGGCATCTTGAAAGTATGGCAGGAAGTGTCGGCTGCTCTGCTGAACCCGTCTTTTTATAGCTGCGGGTGGGATTCTAGCGTTTAGCCAATCAACGTCAAGCAGTCCTCACTACTGTGTTGTTTGTGTTGACTCTCGCAGATTTTGGGTTTAGAAAGAAAACAATGGCACTTTCCCTTCGAATTTCGCTCCACAGTTTTCAACAGAACTGATATTATATACAAATTTTCCTCTGCACTTTTTTCTATGGTTGTACACCCCTATATTCAAGTTCTATCGTCAATTTTCTCCTCTCCAACAAACACAAATTTCACCACGGAACACTCGCCCGCTCACTGCATGTCCATGACGTCTTTGGTGTGATGCCAGCTGGCACGGTGCCAAACATTTGCAAAAATTTTGACCCTGGTGAAATTTGTGTTTGCTGGAGATAAGAAAATTGTGTGTCATCCCAGCGTCCCAGCCTGCTCAATGATAACATATTTATGCAATTGGCATAGGATCAGAGTGAGTCAGTGAATACGATTTAACGTCGCTTTCAACAATATTTCAGACATATCGCGACGTTTGGGTCCTATTCCTTTTTACATCCCGGAACCCCACAAGTAGGGTCCTATTCCGTTCTTACACCTGGGAACACCACGGGTGAAATCTTATTTCTTTTCATCCCGAGAACGCCACGGGTGCCCCAGTTAGTCGCCTCCTACGACAAGCTGTCAGAGAAGCTGAAACCTATCCCTACTATGACCTGGGGTGTGCACGATGACTTCCCAGGTCAACGGCAGGAGCCCTAACGGGGCATTTCGATTCTGTCAAATTCGATATTGTATAATGGGTCACAGTAGATCTGCACGTCTTATTATTTAGTGCTACTTTTGTGTGTACGTTTAGCGGCCATTTTGTAAGAAAATAAATGATGTGTATGTTTGGCAGCCATGTTGAATACGACTGTCATTTTACCGTGAAAGATAAAGTTTATTCGTAGCAGGTATTATTTGCTTGGCTTCAGCACATTACATTAAGCGCACAATACAGACGTAGTCCTTTACGTATTGTAGGGGGCCTCATTGTATGATGATTTACGACTACTTTGACAATTATCCTGGCCGCCATTTTGAATGTGGCGGCCACCTTGGAAAATAATTTTACAGATCTTCCTTGAAAACGGACTAGAGCATTTAACGGATTAACAAGCATCGCTGCAAGTTTCTTGACCTCAACTAAAACAATAAACAGTATTATTATCATATTGCTGTATTTGACCATTATATTGACGGCCATCTTGAATTTTGCAGCCATATTGGAAACAAATGAGTGGGTCCTTATCAGAAAATGGCCAGGACATCCTTGGCTACTACCATGCCAAGTTTCATGCTGTTACCTCGAAGTACACAATTCGGCTAGTTTTGTGCATGATATTGCTCCACTAATATAAGTTATTTGTATTGAAGATTGTACGACATTTGGTAGCCGAAAAACTGGAGTGCAACCTACATATATGGGGAGGAAAAGTCCGTGACAATTTGTTTCCCTCATATCTCTCCGATATTTCAATCAGGTCGGGTGGTCAATCAGATCGGGTGGTCAATCAGTTCAGTCACTCAGTATGTCACGTTGGTCGTCATCTACACCTGCCATTTGGCGTTGGGGTGTTGATGACAGGTCAATTCCAAGGCACCCAGAGTTTCCAGCTGGGCCAGTGCAGTCTGCAGTGACGAACGATTCGTAATGGTGATGGGCCGGTCGTACACGAGAGTGTAATTTGAAGGCCATGGCTTGGTCATCAAAAATGGTATGTGCATATCCAGGTAGACTGTTGTTGTCGATGAGTCGGGAAATGTACAGGTCCAACTCTGACGATGGCGGTGAAGACGACAGATGGTGGGCCAGTAGCGTTGAACTCGGAGCATCCTGTGTCGGTAACGCCTCCGTGGGCGGCTCGTCAGGATCCGTTGACAAGTCTACCCATTATGGCTGCGAGCGCAACACGTGTGATGTGTTATAGTCCTGACTTGTATGTGCTTTACCAGAATGTCAAATGGGGGCATATAAGGTGTGATACTTTTCAATATCGATGAGTGCTTATGCGAAACAAAAGTGAAAGTTAATCTACATACATTATGTTCGATTTATTTTGTTTTGGTGCATTTTGACGGTATATTTTCTGTTTTTCTGTTTGTTTTGAATGAACATCAAACCGTTGTTCGATCCGGAGCTCAGTCCCGACTCTCATGTTTTTGATTGCATGGGTCTCTCCATTTTTCATAACTAGATGTAAAACTCCATAAGTTCAGTCCTGTTCAGTCTATGAACGGCTCTCACAAAAAAGTGTCGAATTTACAGATGCAAAACCCTGTGTTGTGGTGCATTATGATAGTAGGATTAAGGCACGTGTGTCACATGTGTTATTAGTAGTAGGGAGAGTGGAGATCCGACCGCCTTTTGCCGGGGGAGGTAACTCTTACATCCACCAGGGGGCGCTGTTTCCAGGTTAAAGGTATAGGGAACGCCCCATCGCCTTTTACCTCTGTGGCGCCTGTGGCGGTCACGTGGCGCCACCAGCTGTGTGTGTATTCCTCCGCGGTGATGCGGTCTGGTGGTGATGCGGTCGCGGGGAAAAGCTTCCGCGGAGAAAAAGTAGTCCCTAGACTTCAAATACACTGCATGGTCCGATTGGGTCGAGTGAGGTATCAAAGTGAAGCATTCGTGAAGGGGCATCCAGTCATGGGTGGGTGCATGTAAAATTAGGATTTTTTCCCGAAACTATAAAAAGCGGAACACGGACTTTACCTCTAAACTAGGGGAAACCCCTATCAACTCTAGCCAAAAGGGCTAATATCGGTCTCCGGGCTTATCGGGGCCTGCCTATCAAGTCAATGGGGTGGGTGCATGTAAAATTAGGATTTGTCCCCGAAACTATAAAAAGCGGAACACGGACTTTACCCCTACAATAGGGGTCTGTATTATACAATATAAGGGAAAATGCCTGAATGGGGTATGGGGATGGTCAATTTTTTTCGTGGACTTTACTATGGCTTGTGGGGTCGCGTTTTTCTCGTCTCGCCAAGAAAATGACAATGGGAAGGGTCCCGGAGCGAATCGGTGAAATTTTTGGGAAAAGTCACTGAGGTCTGTATATAGGCCTATAGGCTGGCCATGGGGGGTATAGGTCCAACCTGGGAAATTCACACACGTTCATTGTGATATGGGTTGCTTGGATTTGTTTTTCACGTCTCGTCATTTAGAACACGATGGGAAGGGTCCCGGAGCGAAACGGTGAAATTTTTGGAAAAAGTCACCGAGGCCTGGGTAGGCCCATAGGCCTATACTGCATGGCTATGGGTGTATAGATCCATACGGGGTGGACGTTTTGGGATCTAGGTGGGCCCCTAATGGCCCGATGGGGTCGAGTGAGGTATCAATGTGAAGCCTATGTGAGGGGGCAACCGATGGGATGGATGTGGGGTAGGAATATCGTCATTCTGCGGATGCGCAATAGACAAAGTGTAGGGAAATAGACGTTTTGGGATCTAGGGGAGCCACTAGTGGGCCGATTGGATCGAGTGAGGTATCAATGTGAAGCCTACGTGAGGGGGCATCTGATGGGGTGAGTGCGGGGTTGAAATATCGTCACTCTGCGCATGCGCAGTGGACAAAGGGTATGGAAATAGACGTTTTGGGGTCTAGCTGGGCCACTAGTGGGCCGATGGGATCGAGTGAGGTATCCATGTGAAGCCTATGCGAGGGGGCTAGACTAGGGTGTCGTTTCCATTCTGCTGCGCAGGTCACGTGGGTTGTGACGTCACTTCCGGGTTTCACCTCCAAACCCAGAAGAGCTCCAATGTTCTCTTAGACGTCCGGATGTTCAACCTCCGGGGGTTTTCGCGGCCCCGGCCATGGCCCGCCCCGGCCGCAGCGCGCGCGCGCGGGTTCTCCGGCCGCAGCGCGCGCGCGCGTCATCACCGGCAGTGCGCGGATGAATGTCGGGTCAAAAGGTCAAAGGTCACATTTAGGTCAAAAGGTCCAAGGTCCCCCTTTCGGCAAGGTTCGGAGACAATATTTCGACATCGATATACAGAGCTTGAACCCCAAAAGGGGATTGTAAATTAACCTGGGAAGGATGGGCAGTTCCATTTGGACCAATCAGCGGTCGAGAAAAAGAGCCAATGAGCGATCGATAAAAGAACCAATGGACGGGTACTAGAATTTCGCTCACGTCTGCGCCTCCATCCGGGTACTGGGATGCTTTTGCCTACGTCCGCGCCTACATCCGGGTTCTTGTACACCCGGGTAATGTTTTCTTGACATGGATGGGTTACCTTTGGCTCCATTCTAGGCCACTGATTGGCTAATACGTTTCAAAGCCAGTTTCATGCATTATGCTCATATAGAAAACACACAAGACAGGGTTTTTTAGGTGAGATCTCATTTTTTTTTTATTCAGTAACAACAACAACGTGAGAACAACCACGTGAAAACTGAAGCCCAGAACAGGGGGCTTGTATATAATGGATTAAGAATACTGATCAGCGATACGGATTTCATATTTTTGGAACATCATGATGTCTTGCCGGCATCATTGAAAACTGTTGACCGCTTCTCTCTTGCAGGAAACAAGCCTATGTTGATGTATACTATGATTGTCTTTTTGAATTTGGTGCTAATACTGTTATGTGGAAAATGGAATAGGTCTTTGGATTATGGACGCGGATATTCTCTAATGGACGACGGCTGGATTATGAATGACGGACTAGACGCTTGTAATTGAAAGAACTGAAGCCCAGAACAGGGGGCTTGTAAACTTAAGCCCAGAACAGGGGGCTTGTACATTGAAAGAACTTAAGCCCAGAACGGGGCTTGTACATTGAAATGATGGGCGGCCCAGTCATATACGAGTACATCGCGGTCCTCGGCTTTGGGGTACTCGTCAAACATCTGTACGATGGTAGATAAGGGTCTTCCCCGGCATCGATGGTACAGGTAAAACAAGCAATATTGTCCGCACACGCTACTGCCCAGGCTTTGCAACGTTTGACTGTTCCAACACCACGTCTCTGTGCCTTGATCCATGAAGTCTGTTAAATCGGGATGGAGGGGTGGCAGGCCGTACGGGTCAAAGTATTCGCCCTGCTGTTCTGTCAAGTACACGGCCACCCAATGTTCACCGGGCCGATCCATCGGGTCCGTGTTGAGAACGTATGCAGCAGGATACATACGGTCTAATGGGAACACATCTCGGGCGAACACCCCTTGAAAGACCATACGTGTCTCTGGGTCATTCTCCAGCACGGTGGTTATCTGGTCTGTATCCATGTTAGGTGGAGAAGTCACACAGCACGTTGCGCGCCTTGTTCACTTGAATGATGTTGTCAAACTCGGCGTAGCAGATAACATTGACGGTGGTCCCGAGGGTTCGTGCAAAGTGGATTTCCAACCGTAAATTGCCTTGCTTGGCCAGGGCCAGCTGATGGTCGTTCTCTAAGGTGGGGATCAGATCGAAACAGAACAACGTGTATCCGTTCGCGTAGTCCTCCCGACTGATCAAATTTCCTTCGTCCTGTTTGATTTGACCGGTGGCTGTAAACAGGCTCTGATAGGCTCGAATGAAATTCGCGCGTCCAAAGTTCGGTGTTAAGGCCGTGGCTGGGACCTGTTGTCCATCCACATTGAGGGCCACAAAATTGATGCCGAAATGTTGTAAGTCAAACGGATTCTCTGGGTAGGCTCCGCTGAAACTGGTATTTTCCACACAGGCCAGGATCAATCGCTTGGGTAGTTCCCCTCAGGAACAGGTTTTCTTTGTTGGCGCCCATATTTCCAGCAGGCACAGAGAACACTTTGGTTTGTACACGTCGGATAGGGTACTGGGCTGGTTTTGTTTCCAAGGCTTTCATGTGTCCCAATTGAACGGCTGGATTCGGTTTCACTTTTCGGACATACAGGACTGCGTCTTGGATAGCAATCTTATAGTCAGCTGCATGCCCATCTACGTTAGTGGCCATCAAGGCAAAGGTCGGAGGCGCCCGTATCAGTCGGATTTTGATGGGGATCTTGTTCAAGAGGTACCGGTCTTGCATGAACATGTCTGCGTGTAGTCGACCCATGAGATCCACCGGGACGCCGTTCGCGGTCAAAGCCTTCCGTTTGTTATATCCCACATTGTCCACCGTGTCCATGTGCTGAGCTGTGTCCTGGTAGAATAAAGCGGCTGTCAGTTGAGATTTTTTAGCCTCTCGCCCATACGACAGCAGTGTCTCGATGTAGGCTCGATAGGGGTCGAGTCACTGATGAGTTTGTCGCTGAGAAAAATACCCACCTGTTGAAACATCGAGTGCAGAGATTCGTCGGGCCCACCGTTGCAGCTTGGATGATTCTGGAGCCATCTCCATTGACGATCTTGGCTTTCACATACAAGTATGTATGGGCTAAATCCATATAGGCCGTATCCGCATTACTGATGGTGAACTCGATGGGCCCTGTTTCGTTGATGCTGGAGAGCGGGAGATGCTCCACCCATAATCCTTGTTCGGCACTGGTCTGTGTGGGCGGCACGGGCCACAAATCAAATTCACTGTTGGTGGAGGGACAGGACTCGGCGTGGATCAAGGACATGTTTAAGAAAAGATATCCTGGGTCTTCGATGTGCGTCGTCGCTGGGTCGGTCGTCGACTGATGCGTGGTCTCGGTGGTGCAGGTCTTTTATTCCCTACGGTGCGTTGTGCTTTGGCCACTAAGACGCCTCCTGCTTCTTTGGCCCGCCGTTTCAAGGCTTCTTTGGGTGCCGTACCCCCCAAGACATCACCGGCGACTTGCAGTCCACTGCGTACCGCTTATTTGCCGATTGGGTGCGCTTTGGGTTCAGTCGTACACCAACACCTAAGTCCGCTATCGATGAGATCCACTCGTTTGGGGTACAACAATAGGGTGCAGCCAGGTGTAAGCCTCCGGGTAGCCACAGTCCCTTCTTTCACCTCGGGGTGTAGTAAGTCATCCACCTCGGGAAGTACATCTTTCAGTGCCATCCATAAGGGTGGACAGAGTGTGATATAGGTACCTCCACTCTGTTCCAACCGGGGAAAAAGGGAATCCTGTCCAGCAGTGCGTATGTGCACACCGACTTCCACGTGCATGAAATCCCTTTCGGGCTCTTTTTCCTGTAACAATCGTGTCAATAGAGTCCAGCCTGATAGCGATAACAAAATCTTCACCTTCTGCGGTGCGTCTTGGACCAGCTCCAGGTGATCGTCATTGACGATGAGGTAGACGTCGGACGTCAGTTGGAATAACGCAAGCTCTGTTCCGCTCGCTGCCATGGTGGAGAATGAAAAGCGAACGGTTAGAGAGGTGGCTTTATAGTGTACCTGTTGGGTAGGGTTTTATACACCGTGCGTGGCACTTGTTATACTCGCAAACGCCATAAGGTCAATAAGGTTAGAAATGCGCGTTTTTCTACTACGCCCTGTGACGGCCCTTCGTGAAAGTCCGTGATTGTTTGGTAGTGTAATGTTATTTTTGTATAGGATTTCATTTAACATGAGATTTCACTAGTCAAAGCTTAAGCACAAAATGAGGACAAATAGGCCAATGAATGCAGCAATGCCCTAAATATTCTCACTTTTATACACCTACATATCAAGCAGTGGCCTAGAATGGAGCCAAAGGTAACCCATCCATGTCCAGAAAACATTACCCGGGTGTACAAGAACCCGAATGTAGGCGCGGACGTAGGCAAAAGCATCCCAGTACCCGGATGGAGGCGCAGACGTGAGCGAAATTCTAGTACCCGTCCATTGGTTCTTTTATCGATCGCTCATTGGCTCTTTTTCTCGACCGCTGATTGGTCCAAATGGAACTGCCCATCCTTCCCAGGTTAATTTACAATCCCCTTTTGGGGTTCAAGCTCTGTATATCGATGCCGCAATATTGTCTCCGAACCTTGCCGAAAGGGAGACCTTGGACCTTTTGACCTGGATGTGACCTTTGACCTTTTGACCCGACATTCATCCGCGCACTGCCGGTGATGACGCGCGCGCGCGCGCTGCGGCCGGAGAACCCGCGCGCGCGCGCTGCGGCCGGGGCGGGCCATGGCCGGGGCCGGGAAAACCCCCGGAGGTTGAACATCCGGACGTCTAAGAGAACATTGGAACTCTTCTGGGTTTGGAGGTGAAACCCGGAAGTGACGTCACAACCCACGTGACCTGCGCAGCAGAATGGAAACGACACCCTAGTCTAGCCCCCTCACATAGGCTTCACATGGATACCTCACTCGATCCCATCGGTCCACTAGTGGCCCACCTAGACCCCAAAACGTCTATTTCCATACCCTTTGTCCACTGCGCATGCGCAGAGTGACGATATTTCAATCCCGCACTCACCCCATCAGATGCCCCCTCACGTAGGCTTCACATTGATACCTCACCCGATCCAATCGGCCCACTAGTGGCTCCCCTAGATCCCAAAACGTCTATTTCCCTACACTTTGTCTATTGCGCATCCGCAGAATGACGATATTCCTACCCCACATCCATCCCATCGGTTGCCCCCTCACATAGGCTTCACATTGATACCTCACTCGACCCCATCGGGCCATTAGGGGCCCACCTAGATCCCAAAACGTCCACCCCGTATGGATCTATACACCCATAGCCATGCAGTATAGGCCTATGGGCCTACCCAGGCCTCGGTGACTTTTTCCAAAAATTTCACCGTTTCGCTCCGGGACCCTTCCCATCGTGTTCTAAATGACGAGACGTGAAAAACAAATCCAAGCAACCCATATCACAATGAACGTGTGTGAATTTCCCAGGTTGGACCTATACCCCCCATGGCCAGCCTATAGGCCTATATACAGACCTCAGTGACTTTTCCCAAAAATTTCACCGATTCGCTCCGGGACCCTTCCCATTGTCATTTTCTTGGCGAGACGAGAAAAACGCGACCCCACAAGCCATAGTAAAGCCCACGAAATAAATTGACCATCCCCATACCCCATTCAGGCATTTTCCCTTATATTGTATAATACAGACCCCTATTGTAGGGGTAAAGTCCGTGTTCCGCTTTTTATAGTTTCGGGGACAAATCCTAATTTTACATGCACCCACCCCATTGACTTGATAGGCAGGCCCCGATAAGCCCGGAGACCGATATTAGCCCTTTTGGCTAGAGTTGATAGGGGTTTTCCCCTAGTTTAGAGGTAAAGTCCGTGTTCCGCTTTTTATAGTTTCGGGGAAAAATCCTAATTTTACATGCACCCACCCATGACTGGATGCCCCTTCACGAATGCTTCACTTTGATATCTCACTCGACCCAATCGGACCATGCAGCGTATTTGAAGTCTAGGGACTACTTTTTCTCTGCGGAAGCTTTTTCCCGCGACCGCATCACCACCAGACCGCATCACCGCGGAGGAATACACACGCAGCTGGTGGCGCCACGTGACCGCCACAGGCGCCACAGAGGTAAAAGGCGATGGGGCGTCCCCTATACCTTTAACCTGGAAACAGCGCCCCCTGGTGGATGCAAGAGTTACCTCCCCCGGCAAAAGGCGGTCGGATCTCCACTCTCCCTACTACTGTTATTCTCTGCGGAAAATCATCAAAACTATAATCCAGTGGAGGGTGGTTAGCAAAACAATTTTGGCGATATTATCGGACCAACACAGAAAAGCCATGTTAATTGGCAGTTTTGGGCATAGAGTCATATGGTTGCCTTTCAGTCGGCAGACGTCAACTTTTCCTACCTCTATAGCCTACATATCTCTCCAATTTATCCCAAGTTTATTACTTCAAAGGCATTATCAGACATCATACTGCATATCTAAACGCTGTTTTGCAGGGCAGTTGTCAGCTAACAAAATAAAAGCGGCAGAAAATGACAGAATTTCATTGGTGGATTAAGTCGTTATAACGAATTAAGTCGAAATAACGACATAATAAGTCGTTATAACGACTTAATAGGGGCTACTTGAGTCATAGAAAAGCGATTTTAATGACTTTTTTTAGAGAAATATCGTTCGTTAAAGCTCAAGTGATCCGCTAATCCTTTTGATCCGCTATTCCTTGATTAAAACACTAATTGTTCAGTGTGATAGAAACAGTAAGCCAACAAGAGTGCCTATTCAAATATGAAAATACAGGATTTTGTTCCAGTAAACACAATAAATATAGTGAAAACGTGTCAAATTCTCCCCCCACCCCCCCCCCCCTTTTTTTTTTGACGTTACTGAAAGAAGTGCTTTCTGGATTTGGTAAACAAATCAAACATGGATTGAAAAATCTAAAGCGCGAATAACATATCATCCTGAAGTAGACCTGGAGATCATATCCCTGGTGATTTCAGAGCTTCAGTTAAGTAAAAAATTTAAAACTGCCGTTGATGCTATCTTCGTGACATTAGCACCTGCACCCCCGGGGGGCTTATACACTCCGTATTGAGCGTGGTCGATTTAAAAAGGGCACAACTAGAGATGAACGTCTATGCCCCCACTGTGGGGTGATCGAAACAGAATCACATTTCTTATTAGAATGTATATTTCATAGGGATAGACGTGTCAGATTATTTTCGGTGGTAAATTCCAGAGCTCCTAGCCCACTAGACAGCGATATCAATTCAGTATTTGTAGATTTAATGTGAAAAACTGACCAAGTTATTTTGAACGCAGTTGCAAAATATACCTATGAATCCTTTAGTCAATACACATGAGCAGCAATGTTTCATAATATAATAGTACAGGTATTATCAGTTCATAAAAGTTTTTATGGACTTCTGGTATTACTATTGGTCAATCAATATCCGGTGGGATGCAGCCTATCACGTTTATACATGTAGGTTCTCGCATATTTAAATGCTTGTACTTTATTGTCCCTTATAAATGCTGTGTTATTTTGCCTTTGGCCTTAACGGCACAGTTGTGCAAATAAACTTTGAACCTCAAGCATGGGGTGCAGGGGGATTCAAATTGTACGCTCTTCAAGGGCCCGTGATTGGAGAAATAAATATTCTATTCTATTCTATCAGCTTCCCGATTACGGTATCCTCCAAAATTGCATGGATATTTTTTTGAATATTTTTTTTTTTTTTTTTTTTTAACCAAGCAAAGCGAGGTGCCGTTTTTCTTTTGATACAGGGAGACAACACGGTGGGCGTCACTCCTGGGCGGGAGTGCCCTCCCTTAGACCACAGCTCGACCAATAGCGAAAAGGAAAAACAAGGACCATGTGCGCGCCTCAAAACAAATGGCGGCTGCTTCACTGGTGACATGGCGCAAAGGGCTCCACTTGGAACGGAAAGTTTGATACATAGATTGTCTCTAAGAGAGGCAAGTATGGGTGATATTGAGAGATGAATTATTTAGGCATATATCAGCATTAACAATTATTTTGATTCAGTCAAACTGGGGAAGTGAGCGATAAATTTGCTGGTCGTGTATGCCAGAATGGGTCGGAACGCCCTAGCGTTCGTTTTGTCTGAACAAGTGCTCAGGCAGCTGAAGAAAGCCAGCAATAGCATTTAGCTGATCGGAAAACCTTGAACTCTGTGCTCGACTCCCTGACCTTATCTCCTTTTACTGACAGAGGCACGTCGTAAACATTTCTTCACAACAGAACACTAAACTGAATATTATTTTCATATTGGGCCCTTATTTGATTTCAGTGTTTTTCGTTTTCCCTGTGTCTCTGGCTTTGTTTCTTCATGATCCTGGACCTAGGCCTACACATATTAATTTGGGAATTGGAACCTCACTTGGTGATTCCATTTACTTTGCTTTTTTTGTAGGCCAGCTTTGCAAATAAATCTAGGTATTGGACAAGGTGAAAGGAGTTCAACATTTGGTTGGTGAATTAAGTGGTTGGAGGTGAAGGGGTTGGGAGGGGTGGGGGGGATGAACCAGGGGTTGATCTTCCTCCTGCAAAAGTCTTCATCAAAAGGCCAGGCCGACAGGATTGTAACCAGGCCGGATTTAATTTATGACAGCTGGACTAATCTGTAGGCTAAACATTTTTTATTTTTTTATTTTTTTTTATTCAATAGTTTGTTGTACACAGGAGTTGGATATAATCTACTTTACATTGCATATAACTGTCATCAAATACATTTTTGGTACAGTCGAATAACGTGGTGAATAATCCTCTAGGTGATCTATTTCTTGGGCTTGCCAAGCTAAGTGGAGCCAACATTATTGATCAAAAATCCTTCTATTGGAGACCATTTAGTGTTAAATGGTTCCGTTTCCATGTTACAAACCGCAATATATTTTTCTAATAGATAATTACTTCGTATACAATTGTTTTGTACAAGAAAATCCGGTTTTGTACCCAGGCATCTGGTTTTATAAATATATTTTTTTGCTAAAATGATAATGTGGTTTTCTAGTAAGCATGTTTTTTGCAGGCCGAATAGAATTTTGTCAGGAGACATATCAACATTTTTTCCAGTACAAAGGTAAAACCAATGCCAGAGCTCTCGCCAGATATTCTTTACACACAAACATTCTGAGAAAAGATGAAGTATCGTTTCTTCTTTTAGTTCACAAAAAGTACAATTTTAGGCCTACTGTTTTTTATACCCAGCTTAACAAGTAGTACATCTGTGGTAAGATATCTGTGAATCACTCGGAACTGGAAATCTTGAAGCTGTATATTACTTGTTGTTTTTCGGGGTACAGTATATGTCTCCAGTCCAGAGCGATGCCCAGTATATCTTCCCATCTTGCCCGTGACAAAGACAGAACATCGTTCTGAACGAGAACATCATAATATTTTCTACAACCTTTGTTTGTGCTTATCAATTTGCTAACACACGGTAAAATACTAGGAGTATGAAAATCACTTAACTTTATGTCCTTCCCTAATTTCTGCAGCCAACTTTGTGGAATTTTAATAGTTAATCTTTTGTAATCGAGGAAAGTGCCGCGAATATTATATCTTGTTTTGACAATATCAAATGGTAGTATTTTCCCATCTTGGTCCAGGATATCCTTTAAAAAGCATAAACCATTTTTATGCCAATGGGAAATGAAATATGTAGAGTTTGTAAAATGATGGTTATACCAAAATGGTTGGTTAAGGGTTCACAACCGACATAGAGGTATTTGTTGTGTAATAATTTACCGCTGGGACGTCTTTCATCCCTCGTCAAAACCCCGAGATTGCGCAATTTACCGCTGGGACGTCTTTCATCCCGAGTCAAAACCCCGAGATTGCGCAGCAATCGAGGGGTTTTGACGAGGGATGAAAGACGTCCCAGCGGTAAATTATTACAAAACAAATGCCGATACGGAGGTTTTGAATCCAATTCTAACCAGGAGATATATTTGAATGTAGAAATAATCAACAAATGGGCAAATTCCACGATATCGCGGACAAAACTTGCAAAAATAAATATCAGCTGTGGGCAAAATGATGCATTTAGCATTATGGCTAGGTCCCTCAAGGTTGACAATTTAGTGCTGATATACTCATTTACTTCTTGATTTAATAAATTAGGCAATTTTAATGACTACCAAATTTTTCAACCCTTTAAATGTACAAATTACTGATATTTCACTGTTGATTTAGGATTCATCTGGTTATAGCCAGCTGAACCAAAGTGATTTTATACTTTTTATGGAAGAAGTGTCTTTCTAAAACTGGTGGTTGAAAGAGCATATCTGCAATGCTAGCAGAAATGGATGAGACAAGATTTGGTGTCGATTTATTGTAACATGAGTTACCGAAAAAGTGACAGTTTTTAGTTTTCAAAGAAAATTATTGAAGTTGTTGGCTGCTCAGTCAATTTTCTCTGCCTTTGATACACACTGAAAGAAATTATAGCAGTGGGATTAATATTTCATCATGCATCATAATTTATGAAGCTGCTGAACTTCGTAACATGAGTTACTTTGTAACATGAGTTACCAAAATGGGGTCCTGTAACATGAGTTACCATCATAATGGGAGATAACTCTGAACAATCTAGGTGCCTCTGCTTGCAATTACCCACAACTCGTGAATAAACATTGATCTGTGTAAAACCTGACAGTGCACATCTGTACAGTACTACAACAGACCTCTCAAGTTATACTTTTGCCAAGGCGTGAGATTCGAGTATATCCGCCCCGGCGATATGAGACCCGAAAAAATGAGAATTTCGAGGCGTCATTTCATACAATTTTTCGCATTTTGTTCCATATAACAGCCTACTATTAAACATTTCATCCTTCACGGAGGCTAGAAATGGATACTTTACAACCAAGTCTAGGAAAATTTTGAAATTACTGACTCCTTTTTCTGCAAACTGGAGCAATTTTGAAGGATTCTTGGTTATTTTAGAAATAATTTCACGAAAATGCCAAGATGCGTGAGATTTTGATATAGCTGCGTGAGAGCGTGAGACAGATCCCAAATGCGTGAGTCTCACGCCGAATGCGTGAGGGTTGATAGGTCTGCTACAAGCATCTTTCATGTAAGGTTCGAAGATTTGGTCTCGACAAGAAATTATTGATTGATCGGATAAAGGGCCATAACTCTTTGGAAATTCATCGAAAACGCATAAAAAGCCAACAGTGCACATCTACAAGGTATAGTAAGGGAGATATGGTCTGGACGAGAAATTATTAACAAAATAAAGGGCCATAACTCTGTGAAAAATCATTGAAACGCAGAAAGGAAATCTGACAGTGCACAGCTAGGGTTCTAGGCATCTTCCGTGCAAGTTTTGAAGATGTTCATCAAATAGTAAGTGAGATAGGGTCCGGATAAGAAAAATTATAAACTGACGAGATAAAGGGTCTTCACCCAAATAAAACCATTGAAATGTGCAAAAAAAAAATGATCTTATTATGGATAGACCAACAGTCTCATTCATCCAGTCAAGGGCTAATGCTCCTGTAGAACACCAAATCACTGCTAATCCTGTTGATTCTCCAATTAGGGGACTGGTATGTCTATGAGTATGGCAGAGACCGTTTCCTCAGTGTGGTTACTGCTCTTGGCATGGAGAATATTAAAATAGTTTTGGCAATAGAGACTGCTGAGAATCATTGGAAATGACCATTTCTGCAGGACGAGATATTCTACAACAGAGAGCAGATGATCCAGAGACTTGAATCAACCTGATGTAGCAAATGGCAACTAATCAGTTCACTGAAAAGTTTGATAAGATTATACATGTAGCCTTCAGAACGTTTATAATCAGATGATACTTAAATTTCTTGAATTTCACGCTGAATTGACCACTAATCATGTTGATGAATTTCAAATTTTATACAGTTATTTAATTACATTCTTCATGTTGTTTGAGACACATTTTTGACACGAGAGAAACATGTTCCAGGAGACTTAATTGTTCCTTCTTTCATTTGGACAAACCGTAACATGAGTTACTGTAACATGAGTTACCACATGTTTAGCTCGGTGGAAATAAAACGGTGTTGCATCAGTTGTTTAGAACAGGGACAATACACAGTCCAGACAGTGTACTAAAAGAAAAGACTTTTAATTCTCAGACTAATTGATTAGTATTCAGAGGTTTTTCAGAGAAACTCTGTACCCTCCGAGGGCATGTCCGTTTACTGTAACATGAGTTACCGAACTTTGCAATAAGATTAATTCAATATTATTGATAACACACTGCTGTGTTTGTGTGGAAAACAAAGCTACCAGTTAACATTACTACCTTGAATAATAGGAAGGATCTGGATGCAAATCATAGTATTAAAATCCCAGGGTAAACATGAAGGTTATGGCTAAAGTGTAACATGAGTTACCGTGGAATTGCCCAAATGCGCAGAACTGATTCTCTCTGAGCGCGGCTGGTACATTTTACCCCCGCCGCAAATACAAGCAGTGTTGCCTGGCTTGCCATAAAAATATATCGTGCAAAACAACTCAGTGATTCTTTCAGTGCAGAGAAATAGAATATTTTATGGATTTTTTATACATATTTCTTGCCCAAGATTAACCACAGAAATATGAGAACTAATGAGCTGGAGGTGGTATTCCCCAGCGTGTATAGAAGTTGACCTACAATGTACATGTCACGTGCTTGCCATGGATACAGTACCGAGACAGTGACATTTCCAACACGAACAGGCTCGCGTTTGTCTGCATTTGTGGGCGAAGGGCTAAGAAGAACGAAGTTATATTATATAGTTTTTCTCATACAGACAAGCGGGCCCGGCAGTTTAGGGCTGGAAATGGAATGGTTCAGATATCGAATGCCTTTGCGCTCATTCAGTGAAAGAATGTTACTGTGTTATTGCGAGCGGAGGTAAACGCACTCTTCCTCAACCGTGACGAGCTGTTTCACGAGGCAGTATTTTGTATTCTTGCAAAAGCTGTTGCTATGTGAAAGTTTACCCTATTTACAACATGTATTTGCACACGACACGCACAACACAGAAGGTTAGAATTCAAGATATCCATGCTGTCCAATTCATGAGGTTTTTCTTTCAATATAAATGATTTCCATGCTGAAAAAACATCTTTCCAGAACTGGTTTTAGAAAAGAAGACCAGGTCTCCGAGTAGAGATATCTTAGCCAGGTAATTTTCAGAGATTTTATAAATGATTCAATATCTAACATTCTTAATCCGCCATCTTTGTAGTCTTTCACAATCAATTTTCTTTTAATTTTATCGGGGCCTTTATTCCACAGAAAACTATAAATAATGTTGTGAAGCTCTTTTATCAAATTTTTATGTGGATTTGGCAAGGAAATAAATAGATGCGTTATTTTTGAAATGGCAATCGTTTTTATACGCCCGCCAAAAAGGCGGACGTATTATGTGATGGCGGTTTCCGTCCGTCTGTCCGTCCCCCGTGTCCGGTCTATATCTGGAACAGTTTCCTATTTACAGTTCCAATTTTTGGTGAGTGGATACCCTACGGAGAGACGATGTGTCGCGTACCAAAATGAAGGTCGAGGTCAGAGGTCAAAGGTCACTGGCCCGAAAACCAGAAAATCACTGAAGTGTTCGTGTCCGGTCTATATCTGTGAACGTTTTCTATCCACGGTTGCAATTTTTTGTGAGTGGATACGCCAGGTGGAGACGATGTGTCACATACCAAAATTCAGGTCGAGGTCAGAGGTCAAAGATCACTGTTGCCAAAAATCAGGAAATCATTGATCGTTGACAGTTTTCTATCTACAGTTCTAATTTTTGGTGAGTCGATGCCCTAGGGGGGGAACGATGTGTTGCATATTAAATGTAGGTCGAGGTCAGAGGTCAAAGGTCAGTGTGATCGTTAAAAATTTCTAATTTTTTGTGAGTGGATTCAATAGGCGGAAATGAAGGGATGCATACCAAAAATTAGGTCAAGGTCAAAGGTCACTGACCCCAAAATTAGGAAATTATTAAAAATAACATTTTTTGTGTCAGTAGATACATTAGGGCGACACGATGTGTCACATACCAAAATGTAGGTCAAGGTCAAAGGTCAAGGTCACTGTGACCCCAAAATCGTGAAATTGTTAAAAATCATGATTTTTTGTGTCCATCGAGAAATTGAGGGGAGACGGTTTGTCATGTACCAAAATTTAGGCCAGGGTCAAAGGTCAAGGTCACTGTGACCCCAAAATCAGGAAATCATTAAAAATCATGATTTTTTGTGTGCATTGATTTATGATAGATTGAGGGGAGACGATGTGTTGTGTACCAAACTTGGATCAAGATCAAAGGTCAAGCTCACTGTGACCCCAAAATCAAGAAATCATTAATGCGATGTTGCGTTCTGTCCATTCATCCATTAACATTTGTTGTCCATGCAATAGCTCTAGTTTCAAGGTATGGATTGGTACCAAACTTTGAGTATACCTTACTCGCATGGCAAAGTGGAGCCATACATATGAGATCAATTTGACAAAGGTCTAGGTCGCAGTCCCCCAAAACTGAATCAAGCTTAGCTGACTAAATGTGTTGGAATATTGTTGGAATATTCGAAGTTCTTTCCCCTGCATTTATATGGTATTGTCCTGTGGAGTTGTCTCCCATTATTGAAACGCTTCAAGTAGTTAAACTGTTGTGAAATAAAAACCATACATTTACTAATTAGCGGGGAGAGGAGTCCTTTATGAACTTCACACCTGTTTATCAACTCAAGAACAAAGGTTTACTTCATCAGTTTCTTCTTCCTTCATGAAAACTTCTCTCGTCTGAAAGGAATCCATTTGCAGGAAAACTACTATTTTCTTGTGTTTGACTATTGTCGATTTCAATGTGGGATATGTGAGCTCTCAACTCTTGCTTCAAGGTCAACTAGTTACCAAGAGTTAAGCTCATTTTAGTTTATCATTCAATATAAGATGTGATACACATGTATATGTTGCATTCTCATAAGCAAAAAATTGTAGACCTTTCTCTGGATTGCTAGATCAATTGGAATCAAGGCTATTAAACAGCCTTGAAATTTGAACCAATGTAATTCCAGATATACGGGCGTATATTGAAGCCCCTTCGGCTCTTGTTATAACTGTTATTTTCCCCAAAGTTGATAAGCCTCTTCTGTTCCACCTGTCTAACGTTTTTTTTAGGTCATCAATTTTTGTACGAAAATTTAGCTCATTCATTTCCGAAAGATTTGCTGTAAAAGTTACACCTAAAGATATAAAGGACCTCGGGTTCCAATTCAATTGAAAATCAGGACAAAGCCATACTGTAGAACCAGTCTGGCTGCTTATCCATATCGCGTGTGATTTTTCTATATTTATCCGCAGACCAGATGCACGAAAGAACAAATGTAGGGTATTTAATACAGCCCTTAAGGATAAGTCACTTCCGTTAAGGAAAAATGTTGTGTCGTCAGCATATTGGCTTATTTTTACATGCCTTCCATGATCCATATATATTTATACCTTTAATTTCCTGGTTGTCCCTAACAAGTTTACCCAAAACTTCTGCACATAGAACAAATAGATACGGGGCGATGGGATCCCCCTGTCGACATCTCAGTTCCACTCGGAACTGTAGGCTAAACATGTCTGTGGTCAGACAGAACGAACAATGCAAAATAAGTTGATACACGATGAAATAATTCATTTAAATATAATATAATAATACATGTACTTGTAAACGGGAAGCCGGGAGTACATATATGTCCCCAGAAAATTTAGAAAGTTCAGGTGAGAGGGAGAGCGAGAATAGGGGGGGGTGCTTTAAACTGTTAAGTAGGCATTGCAATGGTGTAATCAGACTTTCAAACTGCCCACAATAATTACAAACCACTGTACGTTTTCATGCTGTTGACCTTGGCGTGAGCATATGCAGTTGCAACCTGCCCTCTGGGCTGATACTCAGACCTGTGCAAGCTGGTTTATTCCAATGTGGGCAGTTTTGATACGTTAAATGCAATCCGATCACTCCCAGCTTCCTTGTTCGCCCAGTAGTTCCAACATTTTATGATCACCAGCGAGCATGTCGTCTTTAATTTATGCGAAATCGATAATGATACATATCTTTGTTACCATTCAATTGTTTTATATGAAAGTTGGTATACATCATCGATACATCCAGATACTTTGAATCAGGACCTGATTGACCGAAAACCTTGGTGGCCATCTTTAATTTATTCAAAATCATTAATGATCTCGTTCTCTGATACCGTTCAAGTGCTCTATGTAAAATTTGGTACACATCATCGATGCATCAAAGAGACTTACGACAAATGACAGTTCTAGTTTCTCTGATTGGGCGGAAACCTTAGTGGCCATCTTTAATTTATGCAAAATCTTGAATGATGTATATCTCTGATACCATTTCAGTGTTCTATGCGAAACTTGGTATACAGCATCAATGTATCAAGAGACTTTCATTGAATAACCACATCAGTTCCTCTGATTGGTGGAAAGGATGGGCGGCCATCTTTAATATGCGAAATCATTAATGATCTCTATCTCTGATACCGTTCAAATGCTCGATGTAAAATTTGGTATACATCATATACACCAAGAAACTTATGTAATGAATACCGGTTTCTCTGATTGAACGGAAACCTTAGGGGTCATTTCTAATTGCAAAATTTTTGATAATCTGTATATTTGTGACTTGACTGCTTGGTGTTCCTGACATCTTGGTTCAAATTGAATACATTATGAATGTACCCAGAGCCGAGGGGTTTTCAGATGCGCAGCTTCGTCTTTGTGAGTGGATACGCTTGGTGGAGACGATGTGTCGCGTACCAAAATTGAGGTCGAGGTCAGATGTCAAAGGTCACTGTTGCCTAAAATCAGGAAATCATTGATCATTGACAGTTTTCTATCTACATTTCTAATTTTTGATGAGTGGATACCCTAGGGGGGAACGATGTGTTGCATACTGGATGTAGGTCGAGGTCAGAGGTCAAAGGTCAATGTGACTGAAAAATCAGGAAATCATTAAAATTTCTAATTTTTTTGTGAGTGGATTCAATAGGGGGAAATGGAAGTGTTGCATGCCAAAAATTAGGTCAAAGTCGAAGGTCAAAGGTCACTGTGACCCAAAAAATCAGGAAATTATTAAAAATAACATTTTTTGTGTCCGTAGATACATTAGGGGGACACGATGTGTCACATACCAAAATGTAGGTCAAGGTCAGAGGTCAAGGTCACTGTGAGCCCAAAACCGTGAAATTGTTAAAAATCATGATTTTTTTAGTCCATTGAGAAATTACGGGGAGCCGTTTTGTTATGTACCAAAATTTAGATCCAGGTCTAACTATGCATTAGGTTGGAATATTCAGATATCTCTCTCCTACATGTATATGGCATTTGTCCTGTGGAGTTGTCTCTCATGTTTGAAACAGCTACATTTAGTTAAACTGTTGTGAAATAAAACCATACATTCACTAATTTAACGGGGAGAGGGGTCCTTTATGAACTTCATGCCTGTTTATTAACTCAAAGAACAAAGGTTTACTTCATCACTTTCTTCTTCCTTCATGAAAAATTCTCTCGCCTGAAAGAAATCCATTTGCAGGAAAACTACTATTTTCTAACTTTGACTATTGTCGATTTCAGTGTGGGATATGTGAGCTCTCGGCTCTTGTTTCAAGGTCAACTAGTTAACAAGAGTTAAGCCCATTTTAGTTTTTCACTCATTATGAGATGTGATATATGTTACATTCTCAGAAGCACAAAATCATAGACCTTTCTCTGGATTGCTAGCTACCAATTGGAATCAAGGCTATTAAACAACCTTGAAATTTGGACCAATGTAATTCCAGATATACTGGCGTATATTGAAGCCCCGTGGGCTCTTGTTAATACATGTAGTATTTAACATGGACAAGTTTTTCTATAAAGATGAACAATATATATTTATATTATATATATTTGTTTTCACATTTTTCAAACAGTATTCAGCCCAATAGCCAAAATTGAGAAAACCCTTGAAAATATTACACTGTCTCAGATTTAAACATGTTCCAGGAGACTTAATTGTTCCTTCTTTCATTTGGACAAACCGTAACATGAGTTACTGTAACATGAGTTACCACATGTTTAGCTCGGTGGAAATAAAACGGTGTTGCATCAGTTGTTTAGAACAGGGACAATACACAGTCCAGACAGTGTACTAAAAGAAAAGACTTTTAATTCTCAGACTAATTGATTAGTATTCAGAGGTTTTTCAGAGAAACTCTGTACCCTCCGAGGGCATGTCCGTTTACTGTAACATGAGTTACCGAACTTTGCAATAAGATTAATTCAATATTATTGATAACACACTGCTGTGTTTGTGTGGAAAACAAAGCTACCAGTTAACATTACTACCTTGAATAATAGGAAGGATCTGGATGCAAATCATAGTATTAAAATCCCAGGGTAAACATGAAGGTTATGGCTAAAGTGTAACATGAGTTACCGTGGAATTGCCCAAATGCGCAGAACTGATTCTCTCTGAGCGCGGCTGGTACATTTTACCCCCGCCGCAAATACAAGCAGTGTTGCCTGGCTTGCCATAAAAATATATCGTGCAAAACAACTCAGTGATTCTTTCAGTGCAGAGAAATAGAATATTTTATGGATTTTTTATACATATTTCTTGCCCAAGATTAACCACAGAAATATGAGAACTAATGAGCTGGAGGTGGTATTCCCCAGCGTGTATAGAAGTTGACCTACAATGTACATGTCACGTGCTTGCCATGGATACAGTACCGAGACAGTGACATTTCCAACACGAACAGGCTCGCGTTTGTCTGCATTTGTGGGCGAAGGGCTAAGAAGAACGAAGTTATATTATATAGTTTTTCTCATACAGACAAGCGGGCCCGGCAGTTTAGGGCTGGAAATGGAATGGTTCAGATATCGAATGCCTTTGCGCTCATTCAGTGAAAGAATGTTACTGTGTTATTGCGAGCGGAGGTAAACGCACTCTTCCTCAACCGTGACGAGCTGTTTCACGAGGCAGTATTTTGTATTCTTGCAAAAGCTGTTGCTATGTGAAAGTTTACCCTATTTACAACATGTATTTGCACACGACACGCACAACACAGAAGGTTAGAATTCAAGATATCCATGCTGTCCAATTCATGAGGTTTTTCTTTCAATATAAATGATTTCCATGCTGAAAAAACATCTTTCCAGAACTGGTTTTAGAAAAGAAGACCAGGTCTCCGAGTAGAGATATCTTAGCCAGGTAATTTTCAGAGATTTTATAAATGATTCAATATCTAACATTCTTAATCCGCCATCTTTGTAGTCTTTCACAATCAATTTTCTTTTAATTTTATCGGGGCCTTTATTCCACAGAAAACTATAAATAATGTTGTGAAGCTCTTTTATCAAATTTTTATGTGGATTTGGCAAGGAAATAAATAGATGCGTTATTTTTGAAATGGCAATCGTTTTTATACGCCCGCCAAAAAGGCGGACGTATTATGTGATGGCGGTTTCCGTCCGTCTGTCCGTCCCCCGTGTCCGGTCTATATCTGGAACAGTTTCCTATTTACAGTTCCAATTTTTGGTGAGTGGATACCCTACGGAGAGACGATGTGTCGCGTACCAAAATGAAGGTCGAGGTCAGAGGTCAAAGGTCACTGGCCCGAAAACCAGAAAATCACTGAAGTGTTCGTGTCCGGTCTATATCTGTGAACGTTTTCTATCCACGGTTGCAATTTTTTGTGAGTGGATACGCCAGGTGGAGACGATGTGTCACATACCAAAATTCAGGTCGAGGTCAGAGGTCAAAGATCACTGTTGCCAAAAATCAGGAAATCATTGATCGTTGACAGTTTTCTATCTACAGTTCTAATTTTTGGTGAGTCGATGCCCTAGGGGGGGAACGATGTGTTGCATATTAAATGTAGGTCGAGGTCAGAGGTCAAAGGTCAGTGTGATCGTTAAAAATTTCTAATTTTTTGTGAGTGGATTCAATAGGCGGAAATGAAGGGATGCATACCAAAAATTAGGTCAAGGTCAAAGGTCACTGACCCCAAAATTAGGAAATTATTAAAAATAACATTTTTTGTGTCAGTAGATACATTAGGGCGACACGATGTGTCACATACCAAAATGTAGGTCAAGGTCAAAGGTCAAGGTCACTGTGACCCCAAAATCGTGAAATTGTTAAAAATCATGATTTTTTGTGTCCATCGAGAAATTGAGGGGAGACGGTTTGTCATGTACCAAAATTTAGGCCAGGGTCAAAGGTCAAGGTCACTGTGACCCCAAAATCAGGAAATCATTAAAAATCATGATTTTTTGTGTGCATTGATTTATGATAGATTGAGGGGAGACGATGTGTTGTGTACCAAACTTGGATCAAGATCAAAGGTCAAGCTCACTGTGACCCCAAAATCAAGAAATCATTAATGCGATGTTGCGTTCTGTCCATTCATCCATTAACATTTGTTGTCCATGCAATAGCTCTAGTTTCAAGGTATGGATTGGTACCAAACTTTGAGTATACCTTACTCGCATGGCAAAGTGGAGCCATACATATGAGATCAATTTGACAAAGGTCTAGGTCGCAGTCCCCCAAAACTGAATCAAGCTTAGCTGACTAAATGTGTTGGAATATTGTTGGAATATTCGAAGTTCTTTCCCCTGCATTTATATGGTATTGTCCTGTGGAGTTGTCTCCCATTATTGAAACGCTTCAAGTAGTTAAACTGTTGTGAAATAAAAACCATACATTTACTAATTAGCGGGGAGAGGAGTCCTTTATGAACTTCACACCTGTTTATCAACTCAAGAACAAAGGTTTACTTCATCAGTTTCTTCTTCCTTCATGAAAACTTCTCTCGTCTGAAAGGAATCCATTTGCAGGAAAACTACTATTTTCTTGTGTTTGACTATTGTCGATTTCAATGTGGGATATGTGAGCTCTCAACTCTTGCTTCAAGGTCAACTAGTTACCAAGAGTTAAGCTCATTTTAGTTTATCATTCAATATAAGATGTGATACACATGTATATGTTGCATTCTCATAAGCAAAAAATTGTAGACCTTTCTCTGGATTGCTAGATCAATTGGAATCAAGGCTATTAAACAGCCTTGAAATTTGAACCAATGTAATTCCAGATATACGGGCGTATATTGAAGCCCCTTCGGCTCTTGTTATAACTGTTATTTTCCCCAAAGTTGATAAGCCTCTTCTGTTCCACCTGTCTAACGTTTTTTTTAGGTCATCAATTTTTGTACGAAAATTTAGCTCATTCATTTCCGAAAGATTTGCTGTAAAAGTTACACCTAAAGATATAAAGGACCTCGGGTTCCAATTCAATTGAAAATCAGGACAAAGCCATACTGTAGAACCAGTCTGGCTGCTTATCCATATCGCGTGTGATTTTTCTATATTTATCCGCAGACCAGATGCACGAAAGAACAAATGTAGGGTATTTAATACAGCCCTTAAGGATAAGTCACTTCCGTTAAGGAAAAATGTTGTGTCGTCAGCATATTGGCTTATTTTTACATGCCTTCCATGATCCATATATATTTATACCTTTAATTTCCTGGTTGTCCCTAACAAGTTTACCCAAAACTTCTGCACATAGAACAAATAGATACGGGGCGATGGGATCCCCCTGTCGACATCTCAGTTCCACTCGGAACTGTAGGCTAAACATGTCTGTGGTCAGACAGAACGAACAATGCAAAATAAGTTGATACACGATGAAATAATTCATTTAAATATAATATAATAATACATGTACTTGTAAACGGGAAGCCGGGAGTACATATATGTCCCCAGAAAATTTAGAAAGTTCAGGTGAGAGGGAGAGCGAGAATAGGGGGGGGTGCTTTAAACTGTTAAGTAGGCATTGCAATGGTGTAATCAGACTTTCAAACTGCCCACAATAATTACAAACCACTGTACGTTTTCATGCTGTTGACCTTGGCGTGAGCATATGCAGTTGCAACCTGCCCTCTGGGCTGATACTCAGACCTGTGCAAGCTGGTTTATTCCAATGTGGGCAGTTTTGATACGTTAAATGCAATCCGATCACTCCCAGCTTCCTTGTTCGCCCAGTAGTTCCAACATTTTATGATCACCAGCGAGCATGTCGTCTTTAATTTATGCGAAATCGATAATGATACATATCTTTGTTACCATTCAATTGTTTTATATGAAAGTTGGTATACATCATCGATACATCCAGATACTTTGAATCAGGACCTGATTGACCGAAAACCTTGGTGGCCATCTTTAATTTATTCAAAATCATTAATGATCTCGTTCTCTGATACCGTTCAAGTGCTCTATGTAAAATTTGGTACACATCATCGATGCATCAAAGAGACTTACGACAAATGACAGTTCTAGTTTCTCTGATTGGGCGGAAACCTTAGTGGCCATCTTTAATTTATGCAAAATCTTGAATGATGTATATCTCTGATACCATTTCAGTGTTCTATGCGAAACTTGGTATACAGCATCAATGTATCAAGAGACTTTCATTGAATAACCACATCAGTTCCTCTGATTGGTGGAAAGGATGGGCGGCCATCTTTAATATGCGAAATCATTAATGATCTCTATCTCTGATACCGTTCAAATGCTCGATGTAAAATTTGGTATACATCATATACACCAAGAAACTTATGTAATGAATACCGGTTTCTCTGATTGAACGGAAACCTTAGGGGTCATTTCTAATTGCAAAATTTTTGATAATCTGTATATTTGTGACTTGACTGCTTGGTGTTCCTGACATCTTGGTTCAAATTGAATACATTATGAATGTACCCAGAGCCGAGGGGTTTTCAGATGCGCAGCTTCGTCTTTGTGAGTGGATACGCTTGGTGGAGACGATGTGTCGCGTACCAAAATTGAGGTCGAGGTCAGATGTCAAAGGTCACTGTTGCCTAAAATCAGGAAATCATTGATCATTGACAGTTTTCTATCTACATTTCTAATTTTTGATGAGTGGATACCCTAGGGGGGAACGATGTGTTGCATACTGGATGTAGGTCGAGGTCAGAGGTCAAAGGTCAATGTGACTGAAAAATCAGGAAATCATTAAAATTTCTAATTTTTTTGTGAGTGGATTCAATAGGGGGAAATGGAAGTGTTGCATGCCAAAAATTAGGTCAAAGTCGAAGGTCAAAGGTCACTGTGACCCAAAAAATCAGGAAATTATTAAAAATAACATTTTTTGTGTCCGTAGATACATTAGGGGGACACGATGTGTCACATACCAAAATGTAGGTCAAGGTCACTGTGAGCCCAAAACCGTGAAATTGTTAAAAATCATGATTTTTTTAGTCCATTGAGAAATTACGGGGAGCCGTTTTGTTATGTACCAAAATTTAGATCCAGGTCTAACTATGCATTAGGTTGGAATATTCAGATATCTCTCTCCTACATGTATATGGCATTTGTCCTGTGGAGTTGTCTCTCATGTTTGAAACAGCTACATTTAGTTAAACTGTTGTGAAATAAAACCATACATTCACTAATTTAACGGGGAGAGGGGTCCTTTATGAACTTCATGCCTGTTTATTAACTCAAAGAACAAAGGTTTACTTCATCACTTTCTTCTTCCTTCATGAAAAATTCTCTCGCCTGAAAGAAATCCATTTGCAGGAAAACTACTATTTTCTAACTTTGACTATTGTCGATTTCAGTGTGGGATATGTGAGCTCTCGGCTCTTGTTTCAAGGTCAACTAGTTAACAAGAGTTAAGCCCATTTTAGTTTTTCACTCATTATGAGATGTGATATATGTTACATTCTCAGAAGCACAAAATCATAGACCTTTCTCTGGATTGCTAGCTACCAATTGGAATCAAGGCTATTAAACAACCTTGAAATTTGGACCAATGTAATTCCAGATATACTGGCGTATATTGAAGCCCCGTGGGCTCTTGTTAATACATGTAGTATTTAACATGGACAAGTTTTTCTATAAAGATGAACAATATATATTTATATTATATATATTTGTTTTCACATTTTTCAAACAGTATTCAGCCCAATAGCCAAAATTGAGAAAACCCTTGAAAATATTACACTGTCTCAGATTTAAACATGGCACCAGGCAGCCATCTGACAGTATTTAGTCACAATTTCAGACACCTTTGACTCTTTCATAAATTCAGTTATGCCAAATTATTACTGTCATAATATATCATATTGAGCTTTAGTTGTGAAGTTATGCTTTGATTTATATATGTGTGTAAACGTTTAAACACTTCATTAAAAATCATCAACTATGCCTATGTTCGCTATGTTATAATGTTTCCACAAAAACAAATTACTCGTGCATTGTCCAAGACCCCCAGATTTCACCAACTGGTATCACTTGATGTGGCAAATTCTAGTAAAGATGTCTGTAGATGCAGGGCTAGAAATTAATATAGCTCCGCTAGCCCAGGACTAGTGAATTGCTGAGGGACTATAGTATTTTTCTTATAATTAGTCGCGGGTTTGAGGGCTTCTGTAAAATCAGCCGTATGGTTAAAATCAATTTCCTTTTTTAGAACGTATATAACAAAGTTATATCTATAGAATGTCATACCACTCTCCGTGATAACTACTACAAAACTTGAGTTTTAGAGCTTTTTTGTACTACCCGGGTTAAATGCCATAAGGGTTGTTCATGTGAATCTTCACCAATACATGGTATGTCGTCATAATCTATTCCTTTTTCTCTGGCCAAAGGGCAATAGGCGGGGTGAGATGTCATTCAAGGGTTGCTCTGTTTGTCGTTTGGTTATGAAGACATGAGATTAAACTATTGTCGTTGACAAAGAACGAAAGATTCGAGAATACGGGTGGACCAGTACAGCCGCTATGTTATGCAAATGTCCTCGACACCTCAAAGATTTGGACGCCTCTCAGACACAGCATAACCGTATCACTTCAATAGTATGGTGATCTAGTTGGACCAAAAGTGTGCCCCGCATTACCTCATCAAAAGCGTGAGCGACAACGCAAAGGGTGACGTCGTCTTCCAAAACACGATGTCGCCCTTTCGCATCGTAGGTTTACAAATGTAATTAACGAGTGAGCAATCAAATTAAACTATACACTTACAATACCGTTGATGATGTCCGACTCTAATCGACTGGATCAATAATGGGATATTTGCTATAAAAATGTAAATATAGGTCATACGGCCATCCATAGATTACACCGTCATTGAAATAAAGATCGTGTGAAGTTGTCATTTTAATTCATGCAGTCACACATGGAGGCATTGCCCCTGTCCTTGTGAAGGTAACATCGATTGAGGACACTTTCCCATATATAGAACTGAATAGCTCACCCCGCCTATTGCCCTCTGGCCAGAGAAAAATGAATAGATTATGACGACATACCATGTATTGGTGAAGATTCACGTGAACAACCCTTATGGCATTTAACCCGGGTAGTACAAAAAAGCTCTAAAACTCAGTTATCACGGAGAGTGGTATGACATTCTATAGATATAACTTTGTTATATACGTTCTAAAAAAGGAAATTGATTTTAACCATACGGCTGATTTTACAGAAGCCCTCAAACCCGCGACTAATTATAAGAAAAATACTATAGTGGATTGCGTCATACACTATCTTGTAAAATGGTAGTTAAGGAATACAACAACAGCAACAAGGTAGTTAGGCAACTTGAATCATCTGTAATTTAGCACTTCATGCGACAGCACCTTGTGTATTTCAACTTCTCTTTTCCCAGTGCTTATATTAAGTAAACAAGATATCCTCTCATTTCATTCTGAAACAAGAACAGAATAATTAATTTACAGCATTCGAAATGGCGGCCTGCTATTGGCTAAAAGCAGGCCAAAATTTTGACAAAGCAGGCGATGTAGAAAATGAACTGCTAAAAAACAAAATCTCGACCGAAAGTAGCAGGCCATAATTTTCCTGGCCATTCCTACCTATATATAATTTTGTTTCCGTTGCACACAACGTAAGTTGAATTCTTCGTGGGTGATATCATCGTACAAATACTCCACTAAAAAAAAATCTGCAGAACAGGGCAGTGGTCGAAATAACGCCTGCCTACCTATACATACATGTAGCTTGCCAACGTTTACAATCGGGCCCAACTTCCGGAGTTGCGCGCACAGAATATGTGGCAGAAAACTCTTCGAATGAAGGGAGACAACTCGATTAACCTGCAAATTAACGGGCAATGGCCTAAGACGGCTCACATTTATAGTCGTGATTTAGCGTCATCTATCGTAGGAAATTTATTTCCGCGATACATTGGTCAAAAAACGTATATCATGCATTGTTTATAAAAAATATTTTTATGACAAATTCTCAGTAAATTGACATTATAGCAATCTTCAAACCTGGGCAAACAGGGCAGTGGGCACGGCCTACATTCCGCGAAAATATGACGGGGGATACGCCGGAGATGGTAACCAACATTTGATAACTCTGCCTGTATCTCTTCGATATTTTATTCTGTTTAGTTATTTTTAAACCTGTACAGATACCCGTTTCAAAAATATATCTTTTGCTACACATTTCTTTCACCTCACGACGAGAAGTTTGCCGTAAAAGATGCATGGTGTCGATTCGACGGGGATTTTTTTTTGCGATACACCGACACAAAACGTTTTAATAACTTTCATTGAAAATGTATTGTATTATAGGATCATGAAAATATAAACGTTTATGTATATTCTTCGTTCTTCTTGTAATGTATGCAAGAAAAGTTAGCTTGTATTCGCCGCGAATTTTCCGCGATATACCGACACCAGGTTTCAATACCGTGAACTTACTATGAAAACGCATCCATGAAATAAAAATCTAACTGCCTATTTTTCATCTCGAGTATTATAGGATCATGAAAATATAAATATTTTTGCTGTATCTATAGCTGTTTTCTTGTAATAATTATTGAAAAAGATGGTGTCAATTCGCCAAGAATTTTTCCGCGATACCGACACTTGGTATTGATAACTTTACTTGAAAAGGCTTCCGTAAAATAAAAATCTAAATGCATAAATTTCTTGTCTAGTATTATAGGATCATGAAATAAAATATCATTTCTGTTTCTTTAGCAGTTTCCTTGTAATATTAATGGGAAAAGATGGTGCCGATTTGACACGAATTTTTCGCGATATTCCCGACAGTATAGGTTTTGATAACTTTCCTTTGCAAACGCATCCATAGAAAGAAAACCTAAATACATATTTTCATCTCAGTATTATAGGATCATGAAAATATGAATGCCATGAATTATTTTCATAAATAATATCATTATTTTCAGCTATTTCTTGCGATGTTTACTTGTACACGCGTAACACGATTTGTCGAGATTTTTAACGAAATTCGCCAGGACAGGCTTCCATATAAAAAGCTTAGGTTGAGACCATATATATATCCGGAGGCTAAAATGACACCTAAGACCTTGATTCAAAACGATATTTGATGTATGTCACAGCTTATAAAAAGTGGCATTGCAACACTAGATTGCTTTTGATCAAAGTGGCAAATGAACAGAAAATGACAATTTGGTCAGAACGGATACGAAAGTATTGTTTTGTAAAAACAATGGTACCTTACCATTAGTACAAATTTTATTTCTAAATATATAGTCGCATTACCTTAGCCCCATAAAGAAGATAAGGTATCTTGTAATAATGAAGTTCAAATTCAAACTTAGTTCCGTAGGACATGAAATATGAAAATTAAAATACCCGGTAGCTTAAAACGTATCGGTATATGCCGTACTGAAAGCCTCAGTTTATTCACTGCTAAAATGTTCCTTTGCTTATTATTTGTCATGAAAATATTATTATATACAAAAACGAATTTAAGCTTTGTGACAAATGAATCGTATCCATAAATTTCGTTTCAATATATGGCGCTAAACCACGACTATAAATGATAACGGTTTGGGACGACTGCCTATATATCTGTATGTTAATCGAGTTGTCTCCCTTGAAACTTTCAATGTTTTGCCACACAGCTGATGCGCGCAGTCTGTTTACAATCAGCGATGACGTCACAGGATTTTCGTCTATACCGCCGCCGGCGCCGGCAAGTGAATTTTTCCGGTGACAAGTTGCAAAAAAATCTATCTGTCGCATGCGGAAAGTAGGATTCATCCAGCAAAAACGATAAAATGCGATCAATTTTCGTAAATACCTTTTAGAAGTCTAGATCTATCTGAAGGAACGGACAATCCAAGAAATAATCCATTGAAAATTTATTTCAAGCCGATCTTTGGCCATTGTTGTTCGACTTCTCGGTCAACATTTCCCGCCCCAATTTCACTTCCGGTTGCGCGCCTATCCTTGCGCAGTAGTCCGGTGCATGCAAAAGTCGGACCTGTTACGAAACGGAATCGGACTATCTGGGGTTTTTTCCAGTTGGTACCGGGGGTAAATAATATCGTTGGCTTCTTTTCTTGGGCTTCTATTCACAAGCTGAAGTTTTTCTAAGCAGACATTTCAGTTAATTGATAATTTCAACGGGACTCTGGTGGTAGCTAAGATTCATAGCGTCTCCCTTCCCTCACCGCTATGCCGACGACAAATACATTTCCCTGGTGGTAACTCGAACATCTCCATGGCGCACTTATTATTACCTTTGCGCCCCATTGGATCTTCATTAACTTGAGAAAATGGGCCGCCATGAATAAAAATACAGAAATGGCAGACGAGCTGGCCTTTTGTTGGTCATATATTAATTACACACGTTAAAATTATCTCTATGGAGCCTCAAAATCACCTGAAATCGAGGGTCAAGAAGATGGGCATTTCCGTCATTATTGACCCATTGTATACAGGGGATGATGATCACAACAGCGATTATGATATTTTTATTCATGGCGGCCCATTTTCTCAAGTGAATGAGGGTCCAATAGGGCGCAAAGGTAATAATAAGTGCGCCATGGAGATGTTCTGAGTTACCACCAGGGAAATGTATTTGTCGTCGGCATAGCGGTGAGGGAAGGGAGACGCTATGAACCTTAGCTACACTGGTGGCGGATTCTAATTTATTGGAATCAGCAATTTACAAGGGGAGACTTTTGATAAATATAAGTAAATATACATGTAGTTCACATGATTTAGTCAACAACAAAGCTTTTGCAGTTCTAATTGCAGAAATTAGGGGGAATAGTTGTCTTTGACATATCAAAATTTGACATCAACTTTCCATTGGTGCTCGAAGTTTTTAAAGAACGTGTGCCAATAAAAAAAATTAATAATAATAAATATAAAAAACGCCCACCTCATTTTTAGTTGGACAGTCAGCGAAGTTTTAGTGAAGTTTGACAGTAAAAAAACCCCACATACATAAAACTTCTTTTTTATTGCAATGTCTTATGCAGTCAAATAATTAATAATTAATAATTACAGCATTCAGCATCATCATAATTTCCTCCCAAGGTCATGAGAAGCTATAAAAGATTAATTAACAGAGGCCTTATTGGTGGATTTGCACATGTAGAAAAAAATAGCTGCCCAACTTCATAAATAGCAGGTGATGTTAGATTTGACCAGCGATTTTTTTTTTTGATGGAAAAAAATAGCAGGTCATCACAAATTTCCTAATTCGGACCCTGAATTTAATTACTCTGAAACAAGAACAGAATAATTAATTTAATTACTTTTCAAATAAGAGGAGATAACTATATATGGATCCTATATATCATCCTGGCACCATTCAAACGAATGCCTGGCTGAATGGGGAGGAACACATTTTGCCAGCACTACGTGACATAGCAGCAGATGACCCATTTAGTTATTCTAAATTTTTATGATATACGTGACGGTATACATGTACTTCTAAAAACATCCAAATTAGTTCATGTTCGCAAAAGTATTTGGTGGACAACTTTGTGACTTCTCATGACAATCTCTCAAATATATAAAAATAATGGGATATTCGGAAAGGGCTGAACAGAAGAGAATATGTGAGCATGTTATATCAAGGGGACAGAACTGCAAGATAATAGAACGCCCTCTGGTTTTGTTCTCTAGAAATGGCACAAAGAAAGTGACAATCGTGATGTTTCTTGCATATCCGAACTTAGAATAAATTGTTGCCAAACCTCGGAAAAAGTTGTCAGAAATCGATATCAAGAATAATTTGCAAACTATTAACAAAGTACAGTGTAGGTGAACATACTTGGCAGTAGAGTGTTCCAAGATTAGGCAATGATGAGAAAACAGATCATTAGCAGAGAGTGAATAAATTTTTCACCCTTTCTCGTCTGACTCGAGAAATGGGGTGAAAGTTTTGTTGGGCAGAGTGCCAGACCATTCTCAGACATAGCTTGTGGTCTGGTCAGTACAAACACACTACCCATGATGGAAACGATTTTTTTTCTCCCTTTTTTTTGTTAATTCATATTTTTCTGTGTTAAAACTAAGCAGACGAATTCAGCATTGGAAAACCTAAGCGTGCAGAGGAGAAAAAACAACGTATAATACAGCGTCAACTTTGTGGAAAAATCCAGATCTATAGACAGCTGTGTAAAGTCACTTAGGTGGTACAATTTTAACGAGGTTTCGAGGTCAGTGTTCTTCATACCATAATCGAGTCACATTGCAAAATTACTGCCTTGTTACCTCAAAAGCCATACGAAAGAGCAACTCGGAGGCACCTCAATGATGAGAGAACACCTGGTTATATTTTATTCCCATATAATACTCTGTGAAACCTATGTGGGATAATGTGCTGGGCTCATTCATTCCACACACATATACAGGGTGTATCAAAAAAACCGGAATCCTAGTACGATGACATATTTTTCATTGAGCAAAGGAGAAATCTATTTTTTTTGTTGATTTGTCATCAAGACCGACCCTTTGGGACTGACCAGCTGAACAATTCAATGATCTGTGATCAAGCATGTTAGAATAATAGCTATTCTTCAATTATGAGTGAAATGTGACTTGCGCCAGATTTGGTTTACATCATTCGTCCGCCCTTGAAAGAAAAGAAATACGGTGTACAAATGAAATGTCTTTTATCCACTCTGAATTCATTGACATTTTGAAAACAAAACGGTGTACAATTAAACTGTCTTTTAACTGTTACCTAAAGTCCAGGGTGTACATCACGCCTCCAGCAGATCTCAATGACCTGGAACAGGGCATCATAACAGAAGTTGACAACCTGAGGCAGAACCAGGCACTTATCAGACGGGCCGTGGCGGCAATGAATGAACGTGCGCGTACCTGCATTCAGAGAAATGGAGGACACGTTGAAGATTGAGATTCAATTGTCTGTTAAAAGACATTTGAATTGTACACCTTTTTGTTAAATTCAGAGTTCAAAGACATTTTAATTGTACACCGTTTTGTTTTCAAAATGTCAATGAATTCAGAGTGGATAAAAGACATTTCATTTGTACACCGTGTTTCTTTTCTTTCAAGGGCAGACGAATGATGTAAACCAAATCTGGCGCAAGTCACATTTCACTCATAATTGAAGAATAGCTATTGTTCTAACATGCTTGATCACAGATCATTGAATTGTTCAGCTGGTCAGTCCCAAAGGGTCGGTCTTGATGACAAATCAACAAAAAAAATAGATTTCTCCTTTGCTCAATGAAAAATATGTCATCGTACTAGGACTCCGGGTTTTTTGATACACCCTGTATGGGATGAGCACGCGTGACACAGGCTGAGCCATTACAATGCTCGACACAAGCGGCAGGCATGATGCGCTCTGGCAATGTTTCTCTCAGTGTGTCATTGATATTTTTACTAAAATACTGAAAAGGAGAAATATCATTGGCAGCTTGGTTGGGATGTATTTTCCTTCTCTCAAGTGGGAATTTTCACCATATGGTCAAGTTATTTGGGATCATCCTCTTTTAGGAATACTGCATTGATACCACGGAACAGTCTTAGAGCAGTGTGTACAGTGTACTGTCTCTCTCTAATCAGATTGGGCTGTGCTTTATTATGGAAATTATGTGAAATGTAACGTATGCTGTGCTGTTGTTGTTTCAGACCAGAGGATCCTTACAGCCTCACCGCCATGCTCGCCAGAAGAAGCTGTTCACCAAAATACCTGGCCGTCTTGGTTTCTGCCTCAAGTCTCTGGTCCCACAGTTTATACTAGAAGAAGGGTAAGACAAACTTTTCTTGAGTGATTTGGGTGTAATGCCCGAGTTCAACTGAAAAAAACAATCCAGTGCTTGACATTTATTGAGGCAAATCAATGTGGCAGTGTGTATTGCCTTGTATCACCATCATTTCATTTTCCAAATCACTGTTCAGCAAAAGGTAGTGCAGTAACATAATACGTCACGCCAAGAACCCAAAGCATTTTATTTTTTCAACACCATTTCTATATCTAACAGCCTTTTCTAACATTACGAATTTGAGGTTGATAATTCTTGCCTCTGTCAAGGCAGATAACTTTGCTGATATTTGAGCAAGACAAAAATGGTCCGCACTGATGTGCACCCTGCCCAGAAAAAAAAGAAGAAGTTTGTTTGACCTCAGTTTTATGTTCAGGGCTCGTTTTTCGTCAAATTTAACCAGAATCCAAATGGATTCCCGTAATTTAGTCACACGGGAATCCGTGACAGATTCGTTTTTCTCAAATTCAAATGTCTCTTTAATATCTTACGGCCATAATTCACAGGAATAAACTGAAATCGGCTTTCCTTTCTCAGAAAGTGAGTCCTTCTCCGCGCTCATCGTGACTTTCGGAATTATTGAAGACGAACAGACTTTATACGTGATCGTTAAAATTTAGAACTAGCATGGAGTCTGGAAAATGTGCGTGGAAATTTCACATGAATTGTAATTACTTCACCGTAAACGCAATAAAAGGCAAACTAATTCATATCTACACATGGAAAGAGATCTTGTGATTATTTCGAATGATATGAAGATTGACGGCATCAGTAATTTGCAACGAACTGCCAATATTCTTTGTTAACCATGTTAACCGGTACTGCAGTT